>JAXQQM020079315.1:0-15812 GCA_034641835.2 Pinus albicaulis
TTGTTTAGTATTTAAAGAATTATTTTATGAAATTAGATTTTAGAAAATATTTTGCTGTCCATTTTTCAATTTGTCACTTTTTTCACTTAAAGAAAATAGAGTTGCGCTTTTTTTATTTGCATTTATTTGTCAGTGATGCGTCACTTAATAGCACTCCACTGATGCATCTTTTGTAACAACGGCACCGGTGCGGTTATATGTACAGTAGCACCGATTTGTGTTAAGGCACCGAAATTACTTTTAGGTGTGTACACCAACATTTAGTGAACTCCAACCATAGAAATTGAGAATTATAATTTTTTTTATTCTTAGGAATTAGAATTAGAATTAAAATTGAGAATTAGAATTCGATAAATTCTTGACAAAAATAACTATTCTTCCAATGCATTTTGTTTATTGTAGGAGGTCCCCACTGATTATGTTGAGAGAATGCAATGTGGGGTATGTGAAGATGAAATATTATAGGGCCCAAGTGGGCAATTGTGGCATGTGAACCTCATATAATTGGCACTTAACTATTTGCAACCAATATGTTTTAGAATATAATCTATAGATAAACGGATGGCCTGCCAACAATTAGTACATATAATCTGCAGAAAGGTAAGGTTCTAGGAGAAATGACAACGAATCCTTCATTCTTCAATTTTTTAGCAGAAGAATACCGATTTTCGACTAAACAATGCAGTTATTACATGTGGAGGAAATGGTTTCCCATGGAAAATGAATATAGGGTTGAGGAGAGGAAAGACATTACAAAATAGGCTATTACATTATTTTTTCCAATGGGAAACTGACTTGCAGGTGGAAATATGGTAGCTGCAGGTATCTATGCTTTTCTTCCCACAGAAATGGTCACTCGATTTCCATTTATAATACAAGTAGAATTTTTACTGGTTTGATCCACAAGACCACAACTGAGACAACTTAGAGATGCCATTCAGGCTCAATTGAAAGTCGCAGATGTGATTTTATGCGACGTCATCTTTGTCAGTAAAATTTTATGTAAGCTAACCGAAGCTCAAACAATAATCCCAGCTACTTTTAAATGTATTCTGGAGAATATTTCCCTTCATGGGACCTACCAGCCAAATCAACAAGGTCAATTGATCTTTCTCTGTTGTCCTTAAGGGAATGAGAATCCTTCCCTTCATGGTGCCTCTTGGCCTTATCAATGGCCTCGATTGATCTTTCTCTGCCATCAACTCTGCTATCCATTTCTCCATCCTAGGACCTCTTAACCCTATCGTCGTCCTCAACCAAATTCTCTCTACCGGTCTCAACCTGTACTCCTTTTCTACCCTGTCGAGCTCTGTGGCCATCTACATCCTTGTAAGCGTCTTTGTCCATCTTTCGATTTGAATCACTCATTTTATCTTCTATAAACTTCTCTACCGAAATTCTAACTCTCATCTTTTCAAACCCTTATCTCCTCAGAAAAATTCTTGCCCACGATTCAAACCTTCCGCTGCTCCAATACTGCACTTTACAAAATAACCCTATTCCGTTGTGTGCTATTTTATAGGTGCACTAGGGGGATTTGTAAGATAGAGGTTTTTGTTTTGGCATGGTGTTTTATGACGCACCTGTGTGGAAGCGTTCGTAAGCACCGGTGCATCTAAGTAATAAGACACACCGGTGCATGTTATGATGATAAGTGCACCAGACTGTATAAATTTCTTTTTTTTTCATGTTAGATCATAATAAAAAAAAAGATAATTCTGATGTACATGAATTTATTTTCATTATTTTCTAAACTTTATTATGTTACAAAAATTCATATTATTCTAGATTTATTATTTTGTAATTCTTTACAAATTTACAAATTTAAATATTTTAATAAAATCGTTTCACATGAATACAATTAAAATTTTAAAAATATTTTACATACAATTACAATTTTACAATTTCACATACAATTACGATTAGAATTACAATTACAATTTTAATTTTACATACAATTACATTTACAATTAAAATTTTACAATTATACAATTAAAATTTTACAATTACAATCATTTCACAGTAATACAATTAAAATTTTACAAATATTTTACAATATACAATTAGTTAGAATTACATTTACAATTACAATTACAATTTCACAAATATTTTACATAGAATTACAATTACAAATACAATTACAATTTTAGAATTTTACATACAATTATAGTTACAAATACAATTTTACAATTTGTCATATATACAATTACAATTAAAATTTTACATGAAATATTTTACATACAATTACAGTTAAAATTAAAATTACATATACAAGTACAATTTTACAATTTTACATACAATTAAAATTTAAATTTCAATTACAATCACGACATAGTATTTAATAAATATCATGGTTATATAATATTAAATTAATTAATAAACATCACGATCATGATAACCATCGTAGAAACATCATATTCGACTAAAAAACGCATTCAAACATCAAATTAACATTATACATTAACTTCATCACAACAAAAACATCAAATATACATCTCATGTCAAATAACTCATGCTATCACATACACATCTATCTGTCAGCTAAACATTAAATGAAGGTATCTAACATGACCTAACAATATACACATCATGATGATCACCAACATGTAAATTAAGTACAACTGAAACATGAACATAAAATACATGGACCATCTATATATATATATATATATATAATGTTAAAAATATACAACTGTAATATAAATGTCATGGATCAGTTGGTGGTAATACAACATCAATAGCAGTACTAGTGGAGGTCTACTTAGTCAATGGTGTAGCCTCAACGGTTGATGGTTGAGCCTACTCATGATCATGACTAGTACTGATGGATTGATCAGCTGGTGGTAGTACAACATCAATATAAGCAATACTAGTGGAGGCATGCTTAGTCAATGGTGCAGCCTCGACGCTCGATGGTCCAGCTTGCTCATGATCATGACTAGTACTGATGGATGTTGCAGGCTTCTGATGACTGGACATGGTCGATGGTCCATCATCATCTTCATGATGACTGGTAGCTGCTAGTGGAGCCTCATGCTCATTAGGAGCGGCGAGAGGTGAACGATCATGAGATGAGTCACTTCTCGCAGACTGTCCATCACGTGTTGCAGTTTGACCAAGCATATAACGTGAAATAGTCCTCCTCGGTCGCGTAACACCTGTCATAGCTCCTACGACATGCCACATCAGGCTATACATGTCACGCGTCATGCCTCTCCACATCCGTATTAGCCTATCATTGGCCTATATGTTTCTATAATATGCGGGCTTGATGCCCACCTCAACAATCAATGCACTGAGTTGTTTTCCCAACTCCATCCTGTATCGAGTATCAGATCGACTACGCCTAGCAAAAGGCAGTATCGACAGACCAACATGACGAGCATGTCTCTCTCCACTAGCCTCCTGATCATGATGCTTGGCATCTGCCATGTCTTGATCATCATCGGGATCCACACCTAGATCATGTGGTGGTTCTGCCATCTCCTCTCCATCAAAAGAGCAAATTTCTGCAAAATATATACAAGTACACAAAAATAATTAGAAAATTTCATTACACAATTTAATAAAAACAAGTTAAAGAACATGTTAGAAAAAATATAATTAAAATTGTAATGTTACCTCTATCATCTAGCAACTCATCATCTATGAAGAGGATGTTGGCACACCCTCACCAATCCAATCTAGCACAAGGATATGGGACCATAATGAAGGGATGAAGCTCATCAACACTGGCTAGTAAGTCCAGTGCATCATGCGATATCCTGGTTGGAAACATAGTCTCTCCCCTCTTGGGCATCATCTGCCCCCACATGTGCATCTTAGCTGCCAACATCAGCCTACGAGGCCGTGGAGAAAAATCAGGCCTCATCTCTAGAAACCTCTAAAAAAATAAACAAAAATTATCTGAAGCAAAAGGGAAGTTGACCCTCCCTTTTGCATGAGCACGACATCTATCTAAGGCCGTACAAAACTGCCGCAAAAAAATGGTAGACCACCTGAAAAGTCATGGCTCTTGTACTAAAGAGTCAACGTAATATAGAAGTGGGCAACTAAAGCGTTGCCCATCGTTGGTATTGTGTGAATTTTTCGAAATTCGAAGTGAGAGGCACTGCATGTCGTGTCTACCAAATGCACCATTACATAACTGACCTCTAGGGACATGAAACTCTAAAGGAAATAGTACATCTACTCCAATGTATCTCTAGGACTAAACTAACTGACTCCCTGCTACACAACTAGCTAGAACCTATGGGAATGAGTGAAAATATACCCCTCTCCTCGATAGCCCTCTAATGAAATAAATATCCTCATTAGTGAGTGTGTACCACTGGTCAGGACCAACCTGGAAAGCCTATTGGTGGGCATTCCACTTTCAGATAAGATGTTTGAAAAAGACACTATGGGTATTTAGGGAAGTAGCCTCCTCATATAACTTGAGGAGGCCTACCTTCCTTCGGAGCCCCTAGGTATCTGTTGTAATAAGGTGAGGGTACGCATATCTCTCCCTCTCTCGTGCCTCCCATTGGCGAAGCATGTCATACTGATCCACCTGTTGTTTCTGTTGTTCCTCCTCTTCTCTCTGAATCATTGACATATTAAATATTTTTTTTTTATTAAATCAGACATGTATTTAGGAATATACATAGATAATTTTGATAGGAAAAAAAAGCAGACCAGTAGGTGCACCATAAAAACAGTCATGCGCCGGTTCTAGTGCTTCTTTTTTTTGTAGAGCACTGGAGGCAGTGCCCTATATGACATAAAATGCACCGTATGCGGTGGACCTACAATTTTTTCAAGCCTCATTTACTATATATGGTGTCATAAGAGCAGTGTGATGACTAAAATATATGCCCCGACGCGTATAGTCATTTCAACGCACCAACTTCCTGAAAAATTATATAGTCAACGGTGCGGTCTTTTACCTATGAGAATGTCGAATGAGGTGCATTGATAGACACTGGGGTGGATATATCCATCCACACACTGCATTTCTATTCCCATGGTCAATGGTGCACCCCGCTAAATGATTGCACCACTAATTTTTTTAAATTTTAAAATAATGCAGGGCGCCTTTCGGTACCACCACGGAAACGGTGCAGATACTGTTGGCACCGGTTGTGGTGTGGCCTGTAAATTTTAAAGGAAGTCTCGCATACGTGAGCGAGCCAAATGACTCATGCACATCGTGCGACAAATTTTTTTTTTTTTTTTTTTAATGGTTAATTTAAAGATTATTTCAAATTCTAATCTGATAAAAAGCTTAATTATGGAAAAACTACAAAAAAACCTATACATTTCGCCATCGAGGAGGCATATTGGCTATATAATTTGCAAAAGAAAATTTTCCCAAAATTTTGCAAAATGCAAGCTGGAGATTGGTGGCCAATGCACAGTAGCAGTGCTTGCAATGGGTGCAATGGGAGCACCGATGTCAGGGCGGCTCAGAGAAGGAGAAATTGCATCGGTGCTTGAGAGCTCTGGAGTACTGAGAAAAGTGAAAAATGTGGTTTTTTGGTCGTAATTTTTTTTATTATTTAATCGTGTTCCATTGCACGGTGTTTATAGGTGCACCGGTGCTATTTCTTAAGAACGCACTAGGAAGTTTCAGATTTGGTGCATTGTTTTATGATGCACCGAGGCAGTTACTTAACACTACACCGAGCTGTTTCAATTTTGATGCCGTGTTTTATGATCCACTGGTGCTTTATAGTAATAGGACACACCAGGTGTGTGTGTGTACAAAGCGGATGGTGTTCGATGCTCCAATGTTTTGTGTAGCCGGTGCTTTCTCTTGTAGAGATCACTGGTGATTGAGAGAAAAAAAGTGAAAAATTTGGTTTTTTGGCTGTAATTTTTTTTTATTTAACCCTTTTTCGGTGCACGTGTTTTATAGACACACTGGTGTTGTTTCATACGAATGCACCGGACCTCCGCTTCTATTCTAGCACGGGGTTTTATGATGCACCTGCGCAGAAGGGTTTGTTCGCACTGGTGCCTTCTCTTATAGATCACACCAGTAATTTACAGCTATAGAGCACTGAAAAAAGTGAAAGTTCTAGTGTTTTTGCCGTATTTTGTTTTTTAATTCTTTTCTGGTGTGTGTGCTTTATAGGTGCACCAGTGTTGTTTCTTACAAATGCACCGGTCAGTTTGTGTTTTGGCATGTTGTTTTATGATGCACCGGTGCGGGTTCTAAATACCTCACTGGGTGTTTCCAATTTTGGCATGGTTTTTTATGATGCACTGGTGTAGAAGAGTTGTGAAGCACCGGTGCTCTAGAGTAATACGACGCACCAGGTGGGTGTGTACGGAGTGCATGGTGTCCGTTGTGACAATGTTTTGTCCGCACCAGTGCTTTCTCTTGTAAGGAGCACTGGTGTGATGTTCAATGATAAGTGCATTGAGCAGAAAACATCTGCAAAACCCTCCACCCGCCAACCTCCTCTAATAACCTCCGCTACAAACAGATGTATGGGGTAATTTTATACAGGGTTATTCAAAAACATCCACTAAAGGGTCTTTTCCTTGTAGTTTTTTCATTGGTTGTTTAGCTGGTCAATCATGGTTGAATATCCCATTGTCACAAGGATTGTCTCAAAATCAACCATTGTCAACAATGTTGTGTCAATATGAAAATTAGACATGGCCAACCATATCTCAATATCAATCTCTTTGGTTTATTAATATAAAAGCTAATATAATCTATTGGGTTTTTGGTAGTAATCCCTTCGCTTTATTATTCCATTGGGCTTATAATATCAATCATGGTCAACCATAGTCAACCATGCTCAATGATGGTCAACCAGGGTCAACCATGGGAAACAATGTTTTATAAAATATTCTCAATATGAAAAAGAAAACATGCCCATCCATGGTCCAACGTTTCATTGTTACAAATATTTTCTCGATATGAAAATAAATCATAATCCGTCATTGTCAAGAATGGTCAACCATGGTCCAAAGTTGCATTGTGACAATGATTGTCTCATTATGAAAATCAACCATGGTCAACGATGTTTATTTTTGGGTATATAATATTTATCTTAGGGTTTATATACCTTGAATTTATGATATTTTTGGTGTTAATCCCTTCATTTTATTATTTCGTTGGGCTTATAATATCAATCATGGTCAACCATAGTTAACCATGCTCAATTATGGTCAACCATGGTCAACCATGGGAAACGATGTTTTATAAAATAAATCATGGTCGACCATTGTACAATGTCACATTGGGACAAAAATAGTCTCAATATGAAAAAAAACATCCCCATCCAAGGTCCAATGCTTCATTACTACAAATATTGTCTCGATATGAAAATAAATCATAATCCATCATCGTCAAGAATGGTCAACCTTGGTTCAAAGTCGCATTGTGACAATGATTGTTTCATTATGAAAATAAACCACGGTCAACCATGTTTATTTTTAGATATATAATATTTATCTTAGGGTTTATATACCTTGAATTTATGATATTAATTCCTTGGGTTCATTATTATTCACTTGGGTTCATAATACCTTACGGTTTTATATTAATCCCTTGGGTTTGTAATATCATTTCCTTATGTTTATTAATCTTAGGATTGAGCCATGGTCGAGCATGGTCCAATGTCGCATTGTGCCAAACATTCCCTCAATGTGAAAATCAACCATGCTTAAACATTTTTATTTAAGGATTTATAATCTTTATGTGAGGGTTTATATAACTTGGGTTTATATTATTCCCTTCAGTTATAATCCATTAGGTTTTTAGTATTAATAAATTTCGTTTATAATATCAATCATGGCGTTTATAATATCAATCATTGGTGAATCATGGTTAATTATGGTCAACAATGGTTAACCACGGTCAATGATGGTCAACCACGATCCAACGTTGTATTGCAACAAATGTTGCCTCAATATGAAAATAAACCATAGTCAACCATGGTCCAACATCATATTAATAGTATTTTCTTGTTATGAAAATCAATCATGGAAAACCATGGTCAACTATGGTTCAACGTCTTATTGTGAGAAGTATTGTCTCAATATGAAAATCAACCATGCTTAACTAATTATCAATACCAATTCCTTCGGTTTATTAATATAAGGATTCATATTCCGAGGATTTAATATTATTCCCAAGCGTTTTAAGTATGAATCCCTTGGATTTATAATATCAATTATGGTTAACAAAGGGCAATGATGGTCAATGATGGTCAACCATGGTCAATCATGCTTTATAAAATCAATCATGGTAAACGATGGTCTAGTGTCGCATTGTCACAAAGATTGTCTCAATATGAAAGACAAACATAGTCAACAATGTCCCAATGTTGTGTTATGACAAAGATTGTCTCCATATGAAAATAAATCATTTTCAGCCATGGTCAACCATGGTAAAACGTTGCACTGTGACAAGGATTGTCTCGATTTAGAAATAAACCGTTATCAACCATGGTCAACCATGATTATTTTAGGGTTTAAAATATTTATGCTAGAGTTTATATACCTTGGCTTTATAATATTAATGCCTTGGTTTTAATAATTTTCCCTTGGGTTTATAATATCAATCCCTTGGGTTTATAATGTAAGCATTCAACCATGGTTGAGCATGGTCCAACATCCCATTGGGAGAAATATTTTTTGAACACGAAAATAAAGCATGGTCAACCATGTTTATTAAAGGGTTTATAATATTTATCTCTATGTTTATATACTTTGGGTTTATATTATTCCATTGGCTTATAATCCCTTGGGTTTTTATGTTGTGTAACCAGCTCAAAAAATAGAAGAAAAGAGATATAAATGCCTTAGAAATGAGCCACTTCGAGGGGGCAACCTCCAATACATTACATAAATGAACAATTATTGGATAATACAATTTACAAAACCTCCTTTCTATATATAGGAGTCCATGTGGCCATAATGTAATCCTAGTGGGCCAAAATGTAATCCTAGCCGACCTAACAATAATAATTTAAGGGCACAATAATAACAAAATGGGGGTTACAAGGGTACAATAATAACAATAAGGGGTTTACACTAACAATAATAAGGGACTATACTAGTGATATAGGGACCTAACATGCCCCTCCTTCAAAAAAAGTGTTGTCCTCAACTCTTGAGTAGCTCCGGGTGCTTCTGTATAAAATTCTCATCCTCCCATGTAGAATCTCAGAGTGTTCTTCCACTTAATGATACTCCTCAAATTGATTGGGATCGATTCTCAGAGTCGAACGCAGACAGGACCACTTCAAAGTTCAACAAGGATTTTTCTCCTCATCAAGTCTGGTATTGTTTGAACTGAAGATTTTCACCTGCAAACTTGGCTTAAGCATGAAGCATGGAAAACTGGATGTACTCGCGAAGAAGCAGGAAGCTCCAATTTGTATGCCATAGTGCCAATATTTTGCAACACCTTGTAAGGACCATAGTATTTTGGCGATAATTTATTATCCTTCTTAGCTTGCTTGAGGGACATTTGTTTATATGGTTATAGCCGTAAAAATACCCAATCTCCTACATCAAAACTTCTCTCGCTGCGATGTTGATCTGCCTGTTGTTTCATTCGATTTTGTGCCAAATTCAGGCTATCCTTTAAGAGTTGGAGAACTTCTTGCTGATGCTCGATGTGATCTTCCACTGCTTGAACCTTCGAATTTTCCCTTAAAGATGATGTGATCGATGGTGGATGATATCCATAAAGTGCCATAAATGGGGTCATTTTTGCTGCAGTATGGAAGGAAGTGTTATACCACCATTCAACGAGAGCTAACCACTTGACCCATTGTGTTTGTTTATCAGATACAAAACAACGAAGATATCCTTCCAAACATTTATTTACTATCTCAGTTTTACCATCAGATTGAGGATGATAATATGAGCTATGAGCTAATTGAGTACCCAGATAAGAAAATAACTCCATCCAAAAATTTCTAGTAAAAATGGGCTCTGTCGCTCACAATAACCCTTGGGCTTCCATGTAGCTTTTTAATTCTGTCAATAAATGTAGTAGCAACTGTACTTTCTTGAAATGGATGAGATAATGCACAAAAGTGTGCATACGTGGTAATTCTATCAAGTACCACCATGATGACACTCTTTCATTCGGACTTAGGTAAACCTATGATAAGAAAAGTGTGCAATTCCAGAAGAATCTTTTGTTTTAGTTGGGAATTCTTACAAATATATAAGCGATCTTTGTAACATAAGGAATCATCTTTCCAACTAAATGTATCATATGTACTAGGATCTTGCTACAACTCTTGAATGAGTGTCCATATATCTATGTCCTTCTTCCATTCATCTCTTGCTTCTGTTATCCAATCTGGTTGGATAATAGAAATGGCACAAAGCAATGCTTCCACCTCTTCATTCTTTCTTGAGAGTGCATCTGCAACAACATTAAGCTTTCCTTTTTTGTAGGTTATTTCAAAGTCATAACCCAACATCTTTGTCACCCATTTTTGCTTCTCTTCTGAGGATAGTCTTTGCTCCAAAAAGTGTTTAAGACTATCATGATCAGTTTTTACCTTGAAGTGTCTTCCCATTAGATAAGTTCTCCATTTCTTTAGTGCATGCAGTATTGCTAACATTTCCTTCTCATAAATAATTTTCTGTAAATACTTTCCTTTGATTGGACGACTTTCAAAAGAAATGGGTCTTCCTTCCTGCATTAAAACAACACCAATTCCATTTCCTGAGGCATCACATTCCACAATAAAGGCTTTTGTGAAGTCTGGCGTAGCTAAGACTGGTGCTAGGCACATTGCCTCTTTAAGATGTTCAAAGGCCTTAGTTGCTTCAGGATTCCATGAAACTGCATCTTTCTTCAATAATGTTGTTAGAGGTGCTGTTATTCTCCCATAATTCTTAAAAAACTTGCGATAATACCATGTTAACCCAAGAAATCCTCGCAACTGCTTTATGGTTGTAGGAAATTTCAATTCCTTAATGGCTTTAATTTTGTTAGGGTCTACTTTAACACCCTTGTGAGATACAATATGACCCAGATATTCCACCTCTTGTACTCCAAAGAAGCATTTGGATGTTTTTGCATATAATTTTTTCTCCTGCAATAGTTTGAGCACCCTATCAACATTTTCAACATGATACTTCCAAGACCTTCTATCGATTAGTATATCATCAAAAAATACTAGCACAGTTTTACTAAGGAAGGGGTTGAAAATGGAATTCATCAACCGTTGAAATGTATAAGGTGCATTGGTAAGGCCAAAAGGCATGACCAAAAATTCTTAATAACCCTCATGAGTTTGAAATGTTGTTTTTGGAATATCTTCAGTCTTCATTCTAATTTGATAATATCCTTAATGAAGATCCAACTTGGTAAAATAAATTGCTCCATGTAATTCATCCAATAATTCATCAATCACAGGAATGGGAAATTTATCTTTAATGGTGAGCTTATTGAGCTCCCTATAATCTGGACACATTCGCCATGATCCATTCTTCTTGTGTACCAATACTACAGGAGCAGAGAAAGAACTTTGACTAGGTTGAATTATACCCGCCTCTAACATTTCTGCAATCATATGTTCAATTTCGCTCTTTTGGACGTAAGGATATATATAAGGCCTAATGTTTGGAGGAACACTTCCTGGAATCAAATGAATAGCATGATCATGATCACGAATAGGTGGGAGTCCTTTGGGAGTTTCAAACACCTTGGAATGATTATCCAAGACTTGTTGAAGATCTGCAGAAATAGATGATTTTGATGTTGGAACTTCTAGTGAGCATAATTGTGCAATTACGCCTCGTTGTTCTTTCTTTAGAAGCTTTGTCATGACATTAGATCTTATTATCTTTCCCGGCTTCCCTGCAATACCCCGTAATTCGACTTCCTTTCCTTCTGAAAAAAATTTCAAGAAAAGTTCTTGAAAATTAAAAGCTACCGTCCCCAAAGATTGTAACCATTGTACTCCTAGTACAACATCAGCATCTCCCATAGGAATGGAAAGCATTGGACTAGTCAATACATATTCCCCCATGGTTAGCTTGATATTATGGCATTTTCTAGAGAAATTTATAGTTCCTCCATTTGCAACCATCACTTGACATTCTGGTGCTGAGTATAGGAAACAATTTAATTCCTTGGCTACCTTACAATGAATAAAATTATGGGTGCTACCTGAATCAATCAACACTATTACCTTTTTCTTCTTGATTTGTCCTTCTATCTTGAGAGTTTGAGGAGTGGTAATTCCTGCCAGTGCATTACACGATATGGTCGGATTCATTTCTTCCTTTTCTAGGGTTGGTTCCTGGTGTATATCCTCTTCTTGTTCATTTTCTTCTTCCTCTTCACAATCTATGTAAAATAATTTCTTCTCAGCACACTTATGACCTTTAGTGTATTTGCTATCACAACTGTAGCAAAGCCCTCTTGCTCTTTTTTCTTCCAATTGTTGTGGTGTCAACCTTGTAGGTTGTGGAAATCTAGGCGTAGCAACACTTCCTTCTTTATAGAATTGAGTGGTAGGCTTCCTTGTCATCATTATTTTACATTCAACTTTTCTTGCCAACCTGAATGCCTTCTCCAATGAATCCGGTTCCAAAACATGAACTTCATGTTGGATGTTATCCTTTAAAGTGCCTATGAAGAGATCGATCCTGTGTTCCTCTGGAATATCAGTTACCTTTATATTCAATTTTTCTTGCCAACCCGAATGCCTTCTCCAATGAATCAGGTTCCAAAATGCGAACTTCATGTTGGATGTTATCCTTTAAAGTACCTATGAAGAGATCAATCTTGTGTTCCTCTGGAATATCAGTTACCCTTATATTCAATTTTTGGAAGTCCTCAATGTGCTCCCCCACTGAACACTTTTGGTTGAGATTTATCAATTGCATAAAGAAAGTGTTGCTCTTTATATCCTCATAATGTGCTATCATTTCCTCCGTAAAAATTGACCAAGTGACAATTTTTTTATGGGAGCAAAGCCATCGATACCATACAAATGTATTATGTTCTAAATGTAAAGTTGCAATGTGTACCTTTTGTTTGTTTTGCACATTATTGAGATGAAAATATCAAGCCCATGTAGCATCCATGTTGACAGATCCTTTCCATCAAACTTCCTCATATCCATTTTTGGAATATGGTGGTTCTTCCCGCCAACACTAGACTTTAGAAATCACGATAGAAGTTTATTTTGTTCTCATCATGAGGTTCTTCTACTATCTTTTCACCATTAGGAAACATTTCTTGTATCAACTTTGTCAAACCTTCGATGTCTATTTTTAGATCATTCTTCATGTTTTCCATCTTAGCTTCCATGCCACCTTCCATGCCATCCATATTAGCTTCCACGCCATCCGTCTTAGCTTCCACGCCTTTCTTCAAAACTTCCATTTCATTTTTTGTTGCTCTTTGCGAGAGTGAAATTTGTTTCACTTGCTCTTGTAATTTTGATAGATCATGTTGCAATTATTCATCTTCACGAGTCATAGTAGAGCCTTCTGAAGACTTAATGGGTGTTGAATTATTTTTACGAGGCATATTTTAGAACCAAATACTGATATCTATTCTACAATATGCCCTTGGAATCAATTCAAATTGATTCTTCTAACAAGACTTATGCAATTTGGAAAAAAAAAATACACACATTTTTCTTGCTTTTGAGGAGCTCGATATTGAAATTGGATTATATTTGTGATTGCAACACTTCAATATTTGATTTTCAAAGACCAACATACCCCTCCGAATTATCTTTCTAATGCCACAAATTTAACCTGATTTGGATTCTCCAAGACAAAGTTGTGTCCAATATCCCACAATGACTCCAATTATGGATCAAGTTCAAAAGAGAGCAAATTTTATACAACTTGCCACGTTTCACCGTTTTGTCCTTCCTACTGAAATTGATAGCCAAGAAACTAAATTCCATTTACTTGTGACCAATTTTTACGGCACTCAAATCCACTGCCCAGAGAGAGAGTTATTGAACTTTTCCCACGATCACCTCTTTGAGATGAAATTCAGGAGCCTGAAAAAGCACTACCTTCCATAGATCATATCTCCAAAAATATTGCGAACCAAGCTATGAAATTTTTTGACGAATGTCCTCAGGATATCAGCTTCACACCATACGAATTTTAGATTCTGAACCTTCGTAGAAAACAATATATAGCGAAAATTCCACGATGACCTGTTTAGGTGCTTGAAAAAAGACCTAACTTCCACAGATGATATCTCTGAAAATATTGCGAACCAAGCTCTAAAATTGTTAGACAATCTTCCTCAGGATTTAAGCTTCGCACCCTAAAAATTTCTCACAGTTTTCCGAGACTTCATAGAAACAAAGTTATAGTGAAAATTCCACGATGACCGGTTTGGAGCAACAAAAACCCTAGAAACCAAAGCTCTGATACCAAATGTTGTGAAGCCAGCTCCAAAAATAGAAGAAAAGAGATATCAACGCCTTAGAAATAAGCCACTTCGAGGGGGCAACCTCCAATACATTACATGAATGAAAATTTCTTGGATGATACAAATGACCAAAACCTCCTTCTATATATAGGAGTCCATGGGCCCACAATATAATCCTAGTGGGCCACAATGTAATCCCACCCTCGACCTTAACAATAATAATTTAAGGGCACAATAATAACAAAATGGGGTTACAAGGGTACAATAATAACAATATACACATGCGTAATAATGTAATAAGGGACTGAGACAGTATTATAGGGACCTAACATGCCCCTCCCCTTCAAAAAGTGTTGTCCTCAACACTTGAGTAGCTCTGGGTGCTTCTGTATAAAATTCTCATCCTCCCATGTAGAATCTTCAATGGGTAAGTTCTTCCACTTGATGAGATACTCTGAAATTGATCGATTCCGTAGTTATCGAGTTCTTGTTTCCGTGACCGCTTCAGGTTCCAATATGATTTTTCCTTCCTCATCAAGTTCTGGTAATATTGTTTGAACCGGAAGATTTTCACCGATAACCTTCTTTAAGCATGAAACATGGAAAATTGGATGTACTCGCGAAGAAGCAGGAAGCTCCAATTTGTATGCCATAGTACCAATCTTTTGCAACACCTTGTAAGGGCAATAGTACTTTGGTGATAATTTATTATCCTTCTTAGCTTGCTTGAGGGACATTTTTTTGTATGGTTGTAGCCGTAAAAATACCCAATCTCCTACATCAAAACTTCTCTCGCTGCAATGTTGATTTGCCTGTTGTTTCATTCGATTTTGTGCCAAATTCAGGTTATCCTTTAAGAGTTGGAGAACTTCTTGCTGATGCTCAATGTGATCTTCCACCGCTTGAACCTTCTAATTTTCCCTTAAAGATGATGTGATGGATGGTGGATGATATCCATAAAGTGCCATAAATGGGGTCATTTTTTTTGCAGTATGGAAGGAAGTTTTATACCACCATTCAGCGAGAGGTAACCACTTTACCCATTGTGTTTTTTTATTAGATACAAAACAATGAAGATATCCTTCCAAACATTTATTTACTATCTCAGTATGACCATCAGATTGAGGATGATAAGATGAGCTATGAGCTAATTGAGTACCCAAAAAAGAAAATAACTCCGTCCAAAAATTTCCAATAAAAATGGGATCTCTGTCGCTCACAATAACCCTTGGGTTTCCATATAGCTTTTGAATTGTGTCCATAAATGTAGTAGCAACTGTGCCTGCTTGAAATGGATGAGATAATGCACAAAAGTGTGCATACTTGGTAAGTCTATCAACTACCACAATGATGAGACTCTTTCATTCAGAATTAGGTAAACCTGTGATAAAATCCATTGAAATCTCCTCCCAACATTGACTTGGAA
>JAXQQM020073137.1:0-95236 GCA_034641835.2 Pinus albicaulis
AAGTATAGTTTATTCATCAAACCTACTCTAATTGTACTTTTCACCACCCGATCAAGTGTAATGGAACAGCCAATGCAACCATGTAAGCATGCTAGCTACTGTTTTATTTCTTCCCACATGCTTGCTTATGAACAACGAGAAATAACTACTGAAAGGCAACTCCCATGGAAACTTTGAACCAAGTGGACTGCTGATAAACTTGCAAAGCATAAATTGACTGGATGACTGCAAGAATACTGCGAATGGATATTCATAAACATAGCTCTGGTCCAGATAATCTCCATACCTTGATCTTAAACTTTTCCTCACCTCTATACTGTCTTTCTTTGGTGATTGCAGCAAGCTGTCAAAAGGATCTTGAAATTCATGAATAACCAAACTCCGTTGCTGATTCCAGACAGAACAAAAGTCTCCTTCATCAATCTCCTCATATGAATGGAAATGTTGACATGTGCTATGCAATGAACAATCTGTTAAACAAGACAATGAAGGTGATCTTTGAATAATATTATCATCAACATTCTTTTCGAGCACATGGTTAGCTAATGGAGCAGAATTTTTATAACAAACATCATCCAACACACGAGCAATAGGATCATCAAAAACTTGAGAAGACTGCTGCATTGTATCCCTTGAAACTGTTTGACATCCTACTGGCTGTTCCTCTTTTCCTTGAGACATATTACGAATATTCTGCCTTATAAATTGAAATGCTTCGAAACAAAAGGGTATAGAATTTTCCTGCATCATCAAATCATGTATTTCATCTTCCACACCTTCATCTGTAATCTGACCTTCAATTGCATTGGATGGCTGCAAATCTGATGCCACAGGCTGCTCAAGAATTTTGTTATCTGTCTCATCCTCAACATTAACACTGAGAGATTGCTGATTTCTTACAAACTGCTCATTTGAAGATTTACTATACAATTTTTCTCTCAAAAACTGAAATGATTCAAAACAGAATGGTACGGAGTCACCTTGAATCATTAAATCATGTGTGCCCACTTCCAAGTCTTCAGCTGCAACTTGACAATCAATGACTTTTGGGGGCTGCAAGTCTGAATATGAGAAGTTTTTGTTGCCCTCAAGACGATCCAGATCAAGACTTGTTGACGTTTTATTTCTGATTGCATGGAAGTTATCTCTAATGAACTGAAACGAATCAAAACAAAAAGGCAAAGATCCTTCACTTACATCAAAATTTTCTGCACTTTCCTCATCATTGCCATAGCTGATATGCATCGATTGATCACTGTACTCGAGCTGCTGAAAGTGAACTTCCTCCTCGCACAAACTAGCTGCTGATTCATCTGCAAGATTAGCTTCTGTTTGGAGAACATAATCATCATCATACTGATCAAACTGAGGCAAATCATCAGTATACAACACATCATCAAACATACACATCATATCAACGGCTCTCTCTTCTTCACAATGATCTATAAAACAATCACTATGACAACTGGGATCAGAAACAAAATGTTTTGGATCAGCAACTTGTTCTTGAATGTCATTTTCATTTTTTGTAGTCATTTTCCGCACCATCTCTTCTACTGCATTTACAAAAAGATCAAGCTTGTCCTCTGAAGGTGTCAGCTGATTTGAAACATTCTTCTTTTCTTCTTCCTTCAACCTTGCCCTCAAGATTAGCAAATGAGCCTCTACATTCACTGCCTTGTTCTGCATTTCGTGAAGCGTTGCAATATTCTTTTCTCTCAGCTGAAACTCCATTTCCGGATCAAAGGCACCCGGGTAGTGCAAGAGAGCAGATCTAGGAGAAGGTCTTATATCAGCTGGCATCGAAAAATATACTTGGTTAAATCTAGCAGAAAATTGTTGTACTGTCTCTCCTGGCAATCTTTTCAGCTGGTTATACTCCTCTATAATCAACAAAAAGTTCTGTCCGATCATCCACCTGTCAAGGAAAACTTTGACAAACTGCTGAAAATCTGTGATGCTCGCATCAGGCAGGGCTTTGAACCAACTCTTCACTTGGCCTTTCAAAGAAAGAGCAAAAAGCCTAATACTAACATCTTCATCATCAACTTCAAAAAGATCTAGAAAAGTCTCAACATTCTGCACATGTTGCTTAGCGTTGACATTGTTACATTCACCATCAAATCTCGGTAGATATAGGTCATAATTTGCAGGAAAAGCATGAAGAACAGAAGGTAAAACAAGAGGTTTGTACCGATCTGGAATTTTACAAGGTGTAGGGGTATGTACAAGAGCTGTGGGATCAGTTTTGTTTTCTTTAGGCTCATCACTCTGAAGAGAGTCATCATAATATGTGGGAAAAGTAAGGAGACCAGGATCAAAGGGAAACTCAGCATTTACACTTTTTGAATGGGTCAAGTGAAGATTTTGATCACCTTTATCATACAACAAATTTTGAAAAACTTTTAGGACAGCTTCAAGACCAGCAAAGAAGTAATTTACAAGAAAGAAGATTAGATCCTGAATACCATTCCACTTTAGATACCTGAACTTTGTGTAAGATCCTTCCATTTTCTCAGAGAAGGAGTCAGTCCTCCAGACTTTGAATTGGAGTCACGAGGTGAATGATTTCAGCCTTCTTATGTCTGATCGTTGTCCACCATCAACCATCAGATCTGAACTTGATACATGTACTGGGGAAATTTACAAGTTAAGTGTCACATTCACAAGCTAAACCGGAGATCGACTGAAGCAACTTTTATCTACTATGCACTCGCGAGTATGGGTTCGAAACCGTGGCGGCCCAGACTGCCGCCACCATGTATGAAACACATGACATCCATAATAATTCTTCTGATGTAATTACATACTATGTTAGCGCTCAAATCTACCTCGGAGGTGAAATGAGATAAACTCAAAGAAGCTACATAAACCAGCAGCCTCAGTAATAGCCCTACGAGATAGGAGAGAACTATCTATAAATCATTAATTGAACAATAGGGTGCGAGATGACTTAAAATGAACTAATTTTGAGCTATTAAAAGAATGAGTATGTTTTATTTTGATTTTTGGGTTTTCGCTGGAGAAATGGGAAAAACAAATTTTGGGTCCGGGGATAAGGTCAGACCTTTGCAGATTTCGAGTTGGGGCAAGGTAGGTGATTGTCTTGATGCTTTTGATTGGATATACGGACATATTAGACCAACGAGGAGCTGAAGAGGGCAGAGAAGAAACTGGATCCTCTCCAAACAATCGAAAACATATAGAACTAAATGAATTCAAAGGCAGAGCATGGTAAACAATGGATTCAACCTAATCTACTCATTCAATTTAGTTCAGAAGCATATGAAAAGAATGGCATACATTAAACATGAAGAACTTACAGTAAACATAGAGAAAACACCATCAAGAACAAAACACCACAAGGATCCCAGCAAGTGCCGCAAAACCTCTGATCTTTCCTTAGCCAAAATATGAAAAATATGTACAATGGTGCCAAACGTCTCCCAAGAGTCCAACCTCTCCAACCTCTGAAAATGATTGAGAAATTACAATATATAGATCACTCTAACCCCTTTCCATGCCTCTAGGGGTCGAATTCCTCCTTCAGGGGTTAGTTTCAACAAATTCTAATCATGGAACTACAATCTAGGCAGCTAACAACTTGCCTCTAAAAGAGTGGGAACTGATCCATTTACATGATTTTACTTTTGTGAGAGTGAATATTCTAGAATAGATAAAAATAAGCCAAAGTTACATGCCAAAACATAAATTTACATCATAATAACTCAAAAATTTCATCCCCAAGCAAAACTGGTCCAAACTGGCCGAAACTCTGAGCTGGAAGTTGAAAATTCAGCCAAAAATTTAAGTGTGTCTCACCCCTGAAACAAGTGGGTCGCGCGCCTTTCAACCTGATTTTTAGGTACTTCCCAGCATCCAAATTGAGCTCATGATAGCTCGTTGGAAAGCTCTGGATGTTGGCTATCTAACCCAAGTGGAAGTTACCAATTTGGAGCTAATTTTTTCTGTCAAATATCAAATCTCCCAACACTACTCCCAGCAGGTGCATCAATTCTCTTGAGACAACGGTATTTTTGACATTTCTCTAAAACCATGACACCTGTGTAAAAAGTGAAATATATTTTTCTTCCTTGGCATGTTTTGGACAAAAACCTCTCTCAGTTTTCCAAATTTCATCTTTGATTGCTCTGAAAAATCTTTTGAGTGAAACTTATCCCGATGTGTGAAACAAGGAATCTTGTCGAAATGAAGCGAAATGAAGGGGATAAGGGGATTCTAAATTCTTGGGGAAATTTTGGGAAGTAGGGAGGGATGTTAGGAAGTAGGGGAAAGTGGAATATCAGAGATTGAGTGAGGGGAAGGGGTCCAAAAGGGCAAAACACAGGCCTAGCCTAGAAAATTGCCAAGTTGTGGCAAGAAACTAGGGTTTGAGCAAAAATGAGGAATTTGGGGGATCTCAGTGATGGGAAGTGTTTAATAAGGTACATTAATGATAGGGGAAGGTGTATGAACATCAGGATACAATTTTTTCCGATGATTTGACCATCCAAGAGAAATTACCTCCAAAACCCTAGGAGAGGGAAATGGACCTTACCAAGGCACAACTGATAGCATGAAAAAGATGTAAAATGACTCTTTGGAACTTGACATGATGATGAAAACCCTCTGAATGATGGTACACTCAGCTGAATGGTGACATGGAGTAGGCATTTGGACAACTTTGACGGGAGTAAAAGCAACCCCTAGACCTAATGTCTAGTGACCAAATTTTGCTTGAAGACTCATTGAAATGACAAAATTTGACCTTGACACCTTAAAATCACTTTGTAAGAGCATGTTTGATCACTGGAGGAAAGCTGCAAAGGCTGACTCTAACAGATCTCAAACAATTATTAGATCTAGGTTTGTTTAGTTATTGAAAGAGATCTTAATGAATATGTTCTTGTAAGGGGACTTTAAGATCTTGGACAAATTAGGAATCTTTCTAGATCTATATATTTTAGATAAGCACTTCTAAGTTTACCTTCCTGGGTTGGCATTAAATTAAACTCTAATTGACATCATCAATTAGAACCACACATAAGGTTAAGGGTAAAGTTATGGTTAAGGTGAAGGTTAAGGGTAAGGTTAAGGTTAAGGTTACGGGTTTAGTCAGGTTAAGGTTAAGGTTAAGGTTAGGGGAAGGTTAAGGTTAAAGTTAGGTTAAGGTTACGGGTATAGTTAGGTTAAGGTTAAGGTTAAGGTTAAGGTCAAGGTCAAGTTCAAGGTCAAGGTTAAGGGTAAATTCAAGGTTAAGTTTAAGGTTAAGAGTTTGGTCAAGGTTAGGGTTAGGTTATCCCTTAAGGTTAGGGCAAAGTTAAAGTTAAGGTTAAGGTTAGGTTAAGGTTAAGGTTAAGATTAGGTTAAGGGTAAATTCAAGGTTAAGGCTATGGTTATGGGAATTTTAAGGTTAAGGTTAAGGTTAAGTTAAGGTTAAAGTCAAGGTTACAGTTAGGTTATAGTTAAGGTCAATGTTAAGTTTAGGTTAAGGGTAAGGTCAAGGTTAGGGTAAGGTTATAGTTAAGGTTAAGGTTAAATTCAAGGTTAAGGATTTGGTCAAGGTTAGGGTTAGGTTATAGTTAAGGTCAAGGTTAAAGTTAGGTTAAGGTTAAGGTTAAGGTTAAGGTTAAGGGTTTGGTCAAGGTTAGGGTTAAGTTATAGTTAAGGTTAAGGTTACGGGTTTAGTCAGGTTAAGCTTAAGGTTAATGGTTTGGTTAAGGTTAAGGTTAAGGGTTTGGTTAAGGTTAGGGTTAGGTTATAGTTAAGATTAAGGTTAAGGTTAGGGTTGAGGTTAAGGTTTTGGTAAAGGTTATGATTAGGTTAAGGGGGTAAGGTTAAGGTTAAGGTTAAGGGTTCGGTTAAGGTTAGGGTTAGGTTATAGTTAAGGTAAAGGTTAAAGTTAGGTTATAGTTAAGGTTAAGGTTAAAGTTAGGTTAAAGTTAAAGTTAAGGTTAAGGTTAAGGGTTTTTTCAAGGTTAGGGTTAGGTTAAGGGGGTAAGGTTAAGGTTAACGTTAAGGGTTTGGTTAAGGTTAAGGTTAAGGTTAAGTGTTTGGTCAAGGTTAGGGTTAATTTATAGTTAAGTTTAATGTTACGGGTTTAGTCAGGTTAAGCTTAAGGTTAAGGGTTTGGTCGGGATTGGGGATAGGTTATAGTTAAGATTAAGGTTAAGGTTAAAGTTAAGGTTACGGGTTTGGTCGGGGTTAGGGTTAGGTTAAGGGGGTAAGGTTAAGGTTAAGATTTTGGTCAAGGTTAAGGTTAGGGTAAAGTTAAAGTTAAGGTTAATATTAGGTTAAGGTTAAGGTTAAGGTTAAGGTTAAGGGTTTGGTCAAGGTTAGGGTTAGGTTATGGGGGTAAGGTTAAGGTTAAGGTTAAGGTTAAGGCTAAGGGTTTGGTCAAGTTTAGGGTGAGGTTATAGTTAAGGCTAAGGTTAGGGTTAGGTTATAGTTAAGGTCAAGGTTAAGGTTAGGTTAAGGTTAAGATTAGGTTAAGGGTAAAGTAAAGGTTATGGTTAGGTTAAGGTTAAGGTTAAGGGTAAATATAAGGTTATGGTTAAGGTTAAAGGTCAAGGTTAAGGTTATGCTAGTTTAAGGTAAGGTTAAGTTTACGGTTAGGTTAAGAGTAAAGTTAAGGTTAAGCTTAGGGGAAGGTTAATGTTAAGGGTAAGGTTAAGGTTAAGATTAAGGTTAGGTTAAGGTGAAGGTTAAGGGTAAGGTTAAGGTTAAGCTCAAGGTCAAGGTTAAGGTTAAGTTAGGTTAAGGTTAAGGTTAATTTAAGTTTAAGGGTAAGGGTTTGGTCAAGGTTAGGGTTAGGTTATAGTTAAGGTCAGGTTAAGGCTAAGGTTAAGGTTAGGTTATAGTTAAGTTTAGGTTAACGTTAAGGTTAAGGGTAAAGATAAGGTTATGGTTATGGTGAAGGTTAGGGTTAGGTTATAATTAAGGTTAAGGTTAAGGTTAAGGTTAGGTTAAGGGTAAATTTAAGGTTAGGGTTAGGTTATAGTTAATTTTAGGTTAAGGTTAAGGTTAGGTTACGGTTAAGGTTAAAGTTAATGTTAAGGTTAAGGGTAAAGGTAAGGTTATGGTTATGGTGAAGGTTAGGGTTAGGTTATAATTAAGGTTAAGGTTAAGGTTAAGGCTAGGTTAAGGGTAAGGTTAAGGTTAAGGGTTAAGGTTAGGTTATGGTTAAGGTTAGGTTAAGTTTAAGGTTAAGGTTAAGGGTTTAGGAAGGTTACAGTTAAGGTTAAGGGTTTGGTCAAGGTTAGGGTTAGGTTATAGTTAAGGTCAATGTTAAGGTTATGGTTAAGGTAAGGTTAATATAAGGTTAAGGGTACGGGTTTAGTAAGGTTAAAGTTAATGTTAAGGTCAAGTTCAAGGTAAGTTTAAGGGTAAAGTTAAGGTTAACCTTGACCTTGACCTTAACCTTAATCTTAACCTTAACCTTAACCTAACCTTAACCGTAACTTTAAGCTTAAGCTTAAGCTTGACCTTAACCTTAGCCTAACCTTAACGTTAACCCTAACCTTAACCTTGACCTTAACATGGCCTGGCCTTGGCAGCCCAGCTCTCTCTCCCTTTACACATAGCACTTGCCCTTAGCAGCAAGCCATCATCTTAACCTTAGCCTTAACAGCTAATTACACGTAACCTTAACCTTGGCCTTAACCATAACCTTAACCTTAACCTTAAGTATATCCTAACTCTAACTTTGACCAAACCCTTAACCTTAACCTTCCCCTAACCTTAACCCTAACCTTAACCTTCACTTTACCCTTAACCTAACCTTAAACTTCACTTTACCCTTAACCTGGTCTTAACCTTAACCTAACCGTAACCTTACCCTTAACCTTGACCTTAACCTTAACTTAACCTAACCTTAACCTTAACCTTAACTATAACCTAACCCTAACCTTCACCAAACCATTAACCTTAACCTAACCCTAACCTAACTATACTCTTACCCTTAACCTTAACCTTGACCTTAACTATAACCTAAACCTAACCTTGACCAAACCCTTAACATTAACCTTAACCTAACCCTAACCTTGACCAAACCCTTGAAATTAACCTTAACCTTAACCTTAACCTAACCGTAACCTTAACCTAACCTTAACCTTACCCATAACCTAACCCTAACCTTGACCAAACCTTATCTTAACCTTAACCTTAACCTTAACCTTCCCATAAGCTTAACCTTGACCTTAACTATAACCTAACCTTAACCTTGACCAAACCCTTGTAACCTTAACCTTAACCTAACCTTAACCTTAACCTTATCCTTATCCTAACCTTAACCTTAACCTTAACCCTAACCTTAACAGTAACCTTAAGGTTAAAGTTATGGGTAAGTGTAATGTCCCAAATGGGGAAATTTCTGCAATACCGAGAATATCTTGAGATATTCCTATTTTTCATCTATGTGAGTATTAACGGTCAACACTAAACTATTTCAGAGATTTACTCCAGGGGAATTTACTGGATATGTCATCTTCACAAGGAAGAATGAGATCCAGATGCTACCTAGCCCTCTAGCAGACTCTGCCAATAGATCTTGTCAAAGCTAATAATTCCCTTCAAGGAATTTCTGCAACAACTTCCCATGAGGACATTGTATAAGGAAGCCAATGTGAAAATAAGGAAATCCAATGCCAGGATGCCTTAGAAAATGTCTGATACAATCTCCCTGCGGAATATAAGCTCAAATAAATAACCCTAATCAAGTTATTTAGATCTCCCATCAACAAGTGTATTGAAATAAAGCTCAATGAGGAAATCTTCAGCAGCATGAAAACTTCAATATGAACAGCAGTGAAAGAATGCAACATATAATGCCAGAAGAGAAAAAATCTGATACATAATGTGTAGCATCAAATGTATACAAATCCCTTGAGGAAAATGCCTCTCAAGGTAAGCTCAAATCAGCCTCAATAGGAAATGTACATGGGACAAGAGAATACACTGCTACATAATCCAACTACTCTCTATAACTGCACAGTATATAAGGTAAAATGACTACATTCTGATATACATATGATTATATAGCAATAGGAGCTCAAATAAATATGGGGGAGCAAGATCTCAACCCTAGAAAACATTATTACAACAATCCTCCAAGGGATTGGCTAGAATACATAAAACCAGAAAATGTCGGAGTTGCAGTGTAGCTGCTACAACTCAATAATAATACAAAAATGGATAAGAAATTATATGTTGCGATAAAAAATAATACCTCCTCCAATGATCTCCAAAGTGAAGGGGTTGATCCCCTCATAGAATATTGCACTCTCTAGTGCACAAAATGATCTCCTCCTGCAAACCCTCTCAGATAATAACACTGTAGGAGAAAGGGACTACGCTGGGCATGACAAGAAACAATTTCCCAATGCCAATATCTACAATAAGAAGCTCCAAGATCTCCCTTGCTGATCTCCTAGAGAAGGAGATGGCTCCTCCTCTACAGAACAACTCCGGAAGAGAGATGATGAAGGTCCGTCACTGCAACACCAGCAACTCCAACGTTCTCTTGCTGCAAGAATAATGCAGTAGCTGTAGATGACTTATTTGGCCTCAAGCCATGATGTGAGGAATATGAAGAAAAATCTCTCCATGGCCTCCCATGGAAGAGAAGGGCATTCCTAAATAGGAATCCCTCTTGTGCTAAACAGTAACAAGTTCAAGAGAGCTTCAACTTCGAATTCTATCTTCAAAAACTACTCTCCACAATGGCTCTCCTTCATCTTTTATGCAATGTATTCATGGACCCCACTCACATTAGGGTTTCTCTCATTTCAAATTTCCCTCCACTCCAACTATGAAATCTTCTTGTGCAAGCTTCCCCTCTTAGGGTACGTTGTTGACTTTGGTCAACCATGATCTAGCTCACTTGCCTTTGGCCCTTTTCACACTTGGGGCTGCTATCTTAAGCCACTTAAGTGAATTTTTTCACCTTAGGAGTGTTTATTAAATTTCTACATGGGTTCCCTCACCCATTTTATTCATTTTATTAAAATAAAAGCAAGATTAATGTTCCAAATACTTTGTTGCAAAATTTGGAACATTACAGTCCTCCTCTCCCAAAACTTGCTTGTCCTCAAGAAAGAGCAAGGATTAATTGAAAATGTCTTCTACTCAAGGCATGGAATCTAAAATATCCTCATGTAAATCCTCCATCCTCAATAAATCGACCAAGAAAAATGAGTCACCCTCCAACTAGGCAACTCCTAAAAGTACTCATCCACCTTGTGCTCATGAGAAATAGGTGGGCTGAAGTTCTGAACTTGGTAAGCTTCATAGCCTACCCCACGCTATCCTCTTATCCACTTATGATGAATGTGGAGTGAAAGATGAACTTGGGCTGTAATAGTGTTGCCCTCAAGAGGCAAGATGAAGTCTATATCCCCAAATATCTTTCCTACAACGCTGCAAATCAAGCTGGCCCAGATCATCTCATATGTGATGATTTGGAAGTCATCCACATATGGCATCCAAACAACATATGGTCAACCTCATGGGAAAAACACATGGCTGCACATGGTGACCATATCATCTTCCATACTCCTCTTGGAGCATGTGCTGCAAAGAATGGAGGTATTCTCTCCCAAAGGGCACATCCACCCAATGAGTATCTCCCTCCTGATGATACATATGGGGCTGCTACTAATATATATAGCTGAAATGAAATGGTCTTCAAAAGAGACCCAAGCCACCCCATCAAACAGAAAAAAAAAACCATGAAGTGCCTCCTCCAAAAATTCAAACTCTCCAAATAACTCCTCCCACATGAAGGAAAGAGATGAAGCTTGGTAATCATGGGCTGCCCATTGCTTCTCCTGAAACATACAACATGAAAATTAGGGAGAATCATACTCCCAATGGGCATCATAAATTTATTTTCCCTCCTCCAAAATAGTGCTTCCTCTAAACATCGTTCCATTAGCAACATATGGAAGCATAAACTTATGAGAGCAAGGAGGTGAAATATAGTTCCATGCATGGAACCAGTGCAGGGCATAATTTTCATGCCTCAATATATAATGCAACAAGTGTCTTTGTAGCCACTTGTTTGCTGCCACATCCATTCTACAAGGTGTGATCATGAAAACACATTTTGGTTCAAAAGGTGCACACCAAAACTATGTGGCTTTCCCCCACAAACCACTGCTGAAATAGCCATAATTTTGTTGCAATGAAGCATAAGTACAAAAAAATACAATGTGAAAGAAGGAAGGATCCCTCTTGATCTGAAATACTTCTCATAAATATAAGAGAGTACAAGGCATGTCACAAAAGTTACCTCCCTCATCATGTACTTTGGCCTTTGAGCTGAAATGGCTCCAATGAAAAGTCCCCCTTACTGCAACATAGTAGGGGAGTGGTTTTTCCAACCATATCATAATCTCTTGGGCTATGCTGATATACATCCATTAGGAAGCCCTCCAAATTGGACTCCTCTATCAATGAATAATATGCATGGAAATGCATGAAAGAAGAACCCAAAATTTCTGCATGTAGATTCCTCTTCTTATGCTTGTGCAACCAAGCCAAGAAAGTAAAAATGTAGTAGGAGTGCTCTCCTCCTTTACTCCTTCATGATAATCATATACATGCCTCCAAATTATATCACTTTTTAAGTGGTTTGAAGGACACTCCAACAAGTAACTAAAGATCTCAAGTGACAGCATTGTTGGCCTTTGGAGTAGGGCCACTGTCATCTCAAAGCTTCCCTCTTTGACATGAATCTTGCCAAATACTCCTCCCATCAAGTTGCTGCAAATGTAGAGCTCCTCCCATGAAGAAGGTGCTACTTGGAATCCAAGATCAAAGAGAAATCCTCTTGCACTATGCTAGTACCTCCTCTTGCTCCCGCAGCATGCAAACAAAATCTGAGAAACAAAAATGTTTGCTGCTCCCCTATACTTCCACCATACCCAATCTAAAATGGAAACATAATGAGTGGTAAGAGATATGCCACCCCATAACGATGCACCCATATTATCCCCTTTGTCCATCATGTGCAATGAGTGTGAAATGATCCTAGGACCTATGGGTTATGGATCCTCCACATTTCCGCTGGGCACATATGATCCATAAAGCTCTGCTCTTTGGTGTAAGTATCCTGCCACTTGCTACCTCTTTCACAGGAGCTACCATTGTCCCAAAATATATTTCTCCTTTTGCATTTCATGGGACATTGAAATGAAATCTCCTCCACAGTTTATGTCTCAAACCTCAACCCCATGTGTGGTGCATGACTCATCAAGGGTGTCTAAGAATAATGGCATAGCGCAGTGAAAGTACCCTCCTCAAGAAAATCAGCTTGAAATAATGTACACTCCTCCATGATAGATGAAAACTCATGCATACCTTGGAGAGATTCTAGAAGAATCTTGTGTTGCTGCAAGAGTCTCTTCCTCAAGTGTGTTTGTTGCCTCAATAGTTGAAGGTGGAGGTTGCTCCTCCATGAATGTAATAGCGCTGGCATGTGCCTCTGGTGGTGAGGGCCCCTCCCTCCTTTGGCCAAATCTTCTGATCAAGATCCGAGAAAAATCAGCAAGAGTAGAAACCCTTGCATTCCTCCCATGGCTGTACCACCAAGTTTCTTCCTCTTTCCGCTGAACAAGTGTGAAAAATATAAAGCCTCTTGGAAGAACTTAGGGTTTTCTCCATTTTTAGTATATAATCACTTAGAATTTTAATTCTAAGTGTCTCCATGCTTCTGCTCTACTCCTCTGTGAGAATAGGAAGTGCATGGTACTTCCTCTTCTCCTTCTTCAATTCTCTCAACCTCCTTGGAGAGGTTGTTGTTGGACCCAAAAACTGATGAGATCAATATCATCCTCTGCATCAATCTGGCCTCTTCTTCTCTAAAATTTTAACTTCACAGGCTGAGCCAAGTTCAAAGCTCTGATACCACTGTAATCTCCTGTTGGGGTTCCCATGTTTTGGCCAGATTGGCAAGACCAAAAGATGAGACAACATCAGAACCACTTTCAGACCTCAGGATCTAGCCCTCCTGGGTCTAGAGAGGGATCTCTCTATATGAGAAAAGGTTTATGTCTCTGAGGCTCAAATGTTATGATTCTAGGCTAGTTATAAAGCTAAGGGTTTGTTTGTTTGATTGTTTGTTTTGGTTGCTGGTTATCAGGACTGAAGGGTTCAATGTAAGGCCAGGATGAGCAAAGAGGGATAAGGCAGAGGTGAAATATTCCAAGAAATATTCGAAACCATTGGGAAATGGAGTCAGGAAAGGATTTTCTTGCTAATCAATAGGCAGGCTTTCAATTGGGCTGGTCATCTGAAACTTATGATCTTCAAGATGATTATGTGATATGGAAAGTAGGAGGGGAGGAGATAACACAGATTCGAAGCACATAGTTACAAATCAGCAGCTTGTACAAGGATCCTAGTGGACAGGGCTAACTCTAATCCCCAATGTTCCCAAATCTTCCAAACAAATCTATAACAAGAAGCATCTAAGAACTGAATTCATTTAATTCATACATCAGAGAGCAGGCAATAACATCCACTACACTGGTTAAACCAACTGAAATCATGTCTCAGATAATACATTCAGAAGAGAAACATAAATGGCAAGGAGAGCAGAAACATAGGGTACCTAACAAGGGTAAATCCTATGCCAATATTCTGATGCAAGCCAGTAGAAATGAAATGAAATGAATGTAAACACAGAGATAGGAAAACATCACTGCTTCTTCAAATCAGGATCCAAATAAATGTTCTTGTCATATTAAATAATAATACCAATCAAGTACAATATTTCCAATAGCTGAATACTCAGGCTGAAATCATCTCCTTCAACCTATCTTACAATCTTTACACAGAGACTGTGTCTCAAAAGAAACTACTTGTAGTTCTCTGATAACTGATCAACAACCATTACAATGAATTCTTCATTAATTTATAGCTCTGGAGGAGCAGAGGAGGTAGGTGGAGAACGAAATTCAGTATTAAACTTCTGAAAAGAAAGAGGGCCGAAGCCCATTCTGTATAAATCATGTGCATTAATCTCTGGTGTTCTTTGGGTGAACGAATGATCCTTTTTCAGACTGCAGATTACTCTGATATGACTCCAATGTGTTCTAACTGTAGTACTGTGTGGTTCTATTGGTGAATAAACAATAGGTAAAGAAATGATAAATAAATCTGCCATACTGATGAAGTAAATGGTCTGATAGTACTTGGGCTATTTCAGGGTAGAAAATCTCTCTCTAGAACACAACATAGATTGAGCACTGCATGGGCGCTCTATCCTTTATAGAGGAAAAAAATTCTGCTGCTATATAAACCCTTGATATGCATTGATTTCTGTGTGTTATACCTATGCATGATCTGTGGGATCATTGATCTGGTTCTTTTCTTCTGAAATGCTGTGTCAAGGCTCAAAAACTTCAATTATGAATGCTGAAATCCTTGATCATAAGTTGGTTTTTTCCCACTGCCCCATAAATTTCTCGATCCTGCAAGATCTAGGCTTTGATGGCACTGGATAGGGCTTGCGAAGTTTCAAACTCTGTCCTTTGATGGAATTTATACTGCCGTCGCCTTCCTTGACATTTCCCCGTAACACCAGCTTCCAAGTCCAAATCTCTGTCTGCGCAACACGCCATTAAAGAAGTACATATATACCATGGTGGTTTTCTGCCTCTTTGAAACCCTGCAAAATATGAAAACATTCTAAGAAAAAAATGGAGGTGGTGGATGCAACGGGGGTGGCTAGACTGACCATGCGGACTCGTTAGAGGGCGAAAATATCGTGGAAGACTTGTAGTGAGGTGGAAATGATGAAGACTACAGTCAGAGGTGGCATGGAAGGAAAAATGAACGAAAAACCTTTGAATCTATAACCTTTGAATGAATATGTGTAACGGGACAGGTGAACGTACGGTGAGGCACGTGGAGGTGACGTGGCGGGACCGACTGACAGTGGAATAGTCAACAGTGGGAGACAATCTGAACCGTCAGATCTGAGAGGAGATCGACAGTGGGAAACACAGTGGAGGGCAGTGGAATGGTGGGCCAGGGGTACGGTGGCCATGGGCTAAACTGCGCGCAGCTTCGTGGAGTGACAGTCGTTGGATGGGCTGCTCCAGATCTAACGGTTTATGACAATATCACTGCACATCTTCAATCGAACGATAATGCGTGATGAGCAGGAAGTTTTGGAATAGTGCCACTGCCACGCGTCGGAAGCTGTATGGAATCGCTGGGCCATCGGGAAAAACCGCCCATCACGTAAAGGTGGTGCGATAGAAACCGGGCTGTTTTATGGAACCGTGTATGGGGACCACCAGCGCGGGCACATTGCGAACCGTCAGATCAACGTTTAAACGGACGACGATGGTGCGATCGGAGATTTGAACGAAGAAACACGGGCGTTGAAGATTTAGTGATAGCCGTCCGATCTACCAAGATCAACGGCTGGTGTCGCGCCTGACATGGATTGGAGTTAAACGCCTTTTTCTCTGGTGGGTGGTTCCAGCGCTATAATCATGTGGAAGGAAAGGTGCAGGGGCCAGCAGAAGAGGGGCTAGGCTTGATATAACATTTCAAAGTGGGGTTTTAACCCTTTTAATGCATTTTGAAGCCTATAAAGGGTAATGATAGGGAGGAAAAGGGTGAAAAGGTTTAAACAAAGGGAAAAAATGGGATTTAAAGGGGATCTTGGGGGGTTTAGAGGGTTAATAGGGGAATAGAGGGGAGCATGGGCACATTGATAGAAAGAGGGAAAAATGGAAAAGGGGACACTTTTTAGGGGTATAAGGGGTAATGCAGGGCCTTTTTGGAGCAGGATATTTAGCAGTCATTGAGGCTCATAGACTCTGTAACAGCAGAGGGAAACAGTTAAAGGTAGGGGAAATGAAAAGGCTACGAGGATGATGTGTTTACAAGGGAAATGTATTCCTTGCAGGCTTATACAAAAAATTAGCCCCTTGCTTGCTTTTTCAAGGAAATCATAAGGGGATAACAGTGGCTCCACATGGGGATGGCTTCTTCTTGAAGGAGTCAAGAATTCAGAGAATAGATCTTTGGTGTAGGCCAGTTGCCTACTGATTGGCACATCATTTTCTTTCTTTAATCAACTGTCACAACACGAAGACATTACATCAGCAGAAAAACTTTCCTCAACAATCTACTTACCCATACTACAATCCTAGCATTTTTTCTTCTTCTAGGGTGCATTTGAGCTAGCAGACCCTTTACATCATTTTATTTTGTAAACAAAAAAAATAAACCTATTCTAAATCTACCCTTATTGCTCCACGAGACTAGATTAAACTGTTGGTCTCATGTGTTTCTCTACCTAATCTAATATCTGCTGGGATTAAACTGTCCAGCAGATTTCTTCTCTACATTCTAAAACAGAAATTGAAAAATAGCCAAGCCAGGATTAGACTGTCTGGCTTGCTGCAGACCATGGCATAAAGACAGTTGCACATGGACAGAAACTTGCAAAACTGAAGAAAAAATTGTGAAGGCTTGAAATCTGCAATCTTTAGAGTATCCTTCTTTCCTTGTGACTCAGGTTTTGAGCTTGTTAGAGTCACTCCTTCTTCATTTCAGCTCTGATTTTAGGCATGTTGGAGCTGATTCTTCGTTCTTCTTTGCTGGTCCAGATTTTGGACATGTTAGGACCAGATGTTTTACTTTCTTTGGCTCAGGTTTTGAGTTTATTAGAGCCAATCTTTTGCACATTAGAGGTTCATGATTTAAGCATGTCTGAACCTCTCTTTTCCTCTGTTTTTTTTTTTTTGAAACATTTTCTCTTTTTTCTTTGAAAACAAAAACTGCAATGGTATGTACAATGGAAATGAAACTGGAAATGAAATATCAGTAGAAGTAGTGCTTGAACATCCTGCCATTGACAGGACCCCCAAATAGCTCTGTACCATCTAATTCCTGTAGAAAAAACACATTTGGACCCATGGTGGCCTAGATGATGTATGGACCTTGCCACAAGCTGTCAAACTTGTCGTGCTTTCCTTTTTCCTCTCTCCTTGAGTCCCACTTCAAAACTTTATTTCCAATTTTAAAATCAGTAGCTTTGGTTCTCTTGTCAAACAATCTCTTTATATTTTCCTGAACCTTCACTGCTCTGTTGTATACCTCTTCCCTTGTTTTCTGGATATGGATTGTCTGATTTATTCTCCTCACCATGTTGTCTTCTTCTGTTTGGATTTCCTGGATCAGTTTGATCACTAGTATCCCAAGGCAGGTAGGGAATATTGCTTCTATTCCATAGACAAGATGAAATGGTGACATGCCAATGGAATTTTTTGTTGTAAGCCTGTCAGCCCACAAAGCATGTACTAGCTTGTTATGCCATGATTTTTTGTTCTCTTCCAACACCTTTTTGATGATGATCACTAGGCTCTTGTTTGATGATTCAGCTAATCCATTACCTTGAGGGTAATAGGCAGTTGAATGACCAAGTTCTATTTGATACCTGAGACAAAAATCAACCATATTTTTGGATCCAAAAGTAGTAGCATTATCAGTGATTATTTTCCTTGGGTAGCCAAATCGAGATAGGATGTGACCTTCTAGGAAACTAATGATGACTGAGTCTGTGGCATTCCTAGTGGGTATGGCCTCTATCCACTTAGTGAAGTAGTCTGTGGCTGTTAGGATCCATTTTTGCTGTGCAGAAGAAGCAGGGTGAATTTCCCCTATGAAATCTAGGCCCCATTGTAGAAAGGGACCTTCGACAGTGATGGGTTGTAGGGGTAAATGGAGGAGTTTTCTTTTGCCTTCAAAGATCTGACATTTATGGCAGGCAACTATCATTTTATGAACATCATTAAAGAGTGTGGGCCAATAATAGCCATCTCTGAGTATTTTTTTTGCATTGCCTTTCCAACTCAGGTGGCATCCACATTCTCTAGTGTGGAATTCTTGTTTAACCCTCTCTGCCTCATTTTCAGTCAAACATTTAAGCAACGGGCCATTAGGATTCTTCCAGTATAAGTTTTCATTCACAATGCAGTAAATTCTGGTTTTTAGCTTTAAGAATCTGGCCTTGGTCTTTGATAATCCGAGAGGGGCATTGAGGTGTGTAAGCACATACAGAATGTCGGAATACCAAGGAGAGCTCTAAAATTTTTTCTCAACAGTGAGATCATGCAATTCTTGTTCCTCATCCAAGGTATTTATCATGTTAATGTCTAGGGCTTGCAGGTTTGATTCAGCCATTAATTTAGCTAAGCCCTGACCTTTAATCAGTTTGGTGGGTTTTATCTCAAGGTCATACTCTAAGATCACAGCTATCCATTTGCCCCTTTTCCCATATGGGTCTTGGGACAGTATATCTTTGACTATGATGTTGGGCACATAATCTATAGTGTGGGAATGCAGTATGTACACCTTGAAGTCTTTCAAAGCCTTAATCAGAGCATAGGCATGTTTCTCCATGATGTTGTATTTCAAGGGTGCATCTCTGAGTGCTTTGCTAAAGAAGGAAATTGGTTGTTCCATTCCCTCTGTGTTTCTCTGCAGCAAGACTGCAGCCACTGTATGCTCAGAGGTGAATGAAAATATCAGGAAATATTTGGAGAAATCTAGGCTGATTAGGACGGGAGCTTGGGTAAGCACGAGTTTCACTGATTCGAAAGATTGTTTAGCTCGTACAGTCCATTTAAATCCTGCACCTTTCTTCAACATTTCAGTCATGTTCCTAAGGTGTTCAGCCAGATTTGGAATAAACCTCCTAGGGATGTTAATCTTCCCAATGAAATACTATAATTCCTTGATGTTTCTGGGGTGTGTGATCTATAGTACTCCCTCAAATCGTTGTGGGTCTATCCTGATTCCCTTCTCAGATATAGTGTGGCCAAGGAGTTTACCCTCCTGTAGACCAAAGACAGTCTTTTTAGGATTCAGGGAGAGACCGAACCCTCTGCATTTTTCAAACACTTTTCTCAGATGTTTTATGTGTTTTTCTTCAGTCTTGGAATAGATTGTTATGTCATCTAAGTAAACGACAATGAAGTGTCCTATCTCATCTGAAAAAGCTATGTCCATCGCCCTTTGGAAGGTTTCTCCAGTGTTCATCAATCCAAAAGGCATCTTCACATACATGAAGGTACCTCATGGAGTGGTAAAGGTTGTTTTGAGTTGGTCTTCTGGGATTACTAAGACTTGGTTATATCCGGAGAAACGTCTAACAAAGAATCCTCTTAGAACCTACTACCCTTTGAAGAATATGTTCCATTTTAGGCAAAGGGTAGTTGTCTTTGAGTGAGGCTCGATTAATATTCCTAAAGTCTATACACAATATGATTTCCCATGTTTTCTTCCTCACAGCCACTAAGTTTGATACCCAATCATAGAACCTCATGGGCACAATTATACCTGCTTCATACATCTTCTTGATCTCTTTCTCTACTGCAGGAAATTGTTTAGGATTGATTCTGAGAAGTTTTTTCCTAAAGGGCTTCTGATTTTCTTTCAAGGGTATCTTATGCTGAATGATATTTGTGTCATAGGCCTTTAAGTCCTCATAGCTCCATGCAAACACATAAATGAATTCCTTGAAAAGGTCAATGTATTTCTTCTTCATGTCTGCAAGTAAAGACTTAGCCAGTTTAATCATTTTGGGCTTATCTTCGGTGCCTATGTTGCACTCTTCCACCTCAGAGTCTACATGTTCTATAGTGGGCTTTTTTGTGACATCATCAAAGTCAAAAAGGTCTTCTAAGGGTGCCAGGCCTTTGGGTATATTCTTATCTTTGGCCTGCAGTACCTCTACTTCCTCACTATCTGCGTTTTCACATTTTCCGTCTGGATTTCAAGTATGTTCATCTAAAGAGTTTATTTCTATGTTACAGGGTGTTTCTTCCTCATATGAGGATCCTTCACATAGGCATCTACTATATGATTTGGAGTCCGAATCAGAAAATTCAAATTCGTTTCTGCCTACCAGGAAATATTCAATCTGTTTATCACCTTCAAAGACCTGCCAATATTTTTCATTGTCTGGCACAACAGGTTTGAATTTGGTCTTAATGATGATCTATTGGTCACTAGGAGTCTTGGGGTAGGAATTGGCCAGGAAAGCTAATCCATTTGCAATGACATTGTGACCCCTAGGAATGAACACTAATTTGTATTCAATAAACATTTTCAGCAGATCCATAGTGTCATTCCTATATTCTCTCAGTCTAGGATGTTTCGCTTTATATTCACCATTCACCTGTTTTATAATCAGCTCAGAGTCCCCACACACGTTTATCTTATAGGCTCTTAATTTTCTCAATAGGTTCAAACCTAGGATAAGAGCCTCATATTTTGCAACATTGTTTGTACATTTGAAGTGCAGGTTGCAAGCATGGCTCTCTGCGTAGTCATTTTTTGTGTTATGTATCCACACTCCTGCCCCAGCAGTTCTCCTTGTGCAGGACCCATTGAAACTCATTTCCCACAGGGGTTCATTGTCGTTTTTTCTATCGCTCCTTTCCCTGTGGCTGGGTTCGCCATTATATTATTCTATAGGGCGCGTGTTGGGATGTGGATCGCCTTGTTCCTCATGAAATGTATGGGTTTCAGGGACCTGGATGGATGGATGTTTACATTCTGTTTCTTGTTCACTCAGAGTTAGGTCTCCCCTGCATATCCTACAGGTTTCATTGTGGTTTCCTTCTTTTTTTTCCTCTAAATCTAGAGCAATCATTATGTTAAATTCAATAGCTTCTGCTCCTCCATTTGTCTCTCTGTTTTGGGACTCTGACCCTTCTAAAGATTCATCATTACACAAGATGAAGGAGTCAAGGTCTATATGTATAGAATAAACAGGTGAATTCTCTATTTTTTTGGGGCTACTGACTAGGAATTTCATCTGTGTCTCCTTATACAGTTTTCTAAGTTGGCCAAATATTGGGATTGTGGCATACAAGCCATCCATTTGCATTGTACCCTGCATCTTGGATCCCCATGATATTGATAGTAGCATGCCATACTTGGGTGGCACATCTGCCACCACAACATCCATGACCATGCATTTAGCTGGGATTTGAGTTAAGCTCACACACAAGTCTTTGATCATGCCTAGGCATTTTACTTTGCTAGAGTCGAAAGAGTATAAATCTTTGTAGGGTCTGGTTATCTCTAGACCTAGTCTTTCCATAACTACCTTAGGCATTAGGTTGTGAGATGCTCAAGAATCATGCATTGCATTGTGCAGGATCTTGTCATGAATGTTGAGACTGATATAGAAAGGCGGAACTACCCCCTCCTGAAACTTCCCCTCTATATTAGGACCAAACAAGAGGGTGGGATGATCATCATTCAAATTGACAGAGTCACCATTCTCACTAAGGTTCAAAGCCTTCAAAATCTGGCCTTTATATACATCCTGAGTGGCCAGCTCAGAAAGCGGACAGAGATTTTAATTCTTGCAATCTCACTTTCGAAATTGAAAGTGGACTGACTCTTGTAAACGCTAATCTCTGTTTTATCTGCCACTGCCTTAGTGGCTGAATCAGTGGGCTGATTCTCATTATGTACAGTGTTTGTGACAGTTTTATCAGTAGCAATAAGTGCAGTGCTAGTGCTGCTAGCTGGTTTACCTTGTGCATTAGTGTTTTGTTTGTCTTTTTCTCTATTCTTTCCAGAACTCTCAGCGGATGGTTTGCTACTTTCAGTAGTTGCTTTAGAAGATTTCTCAGGTCTCTTCTTGATAGTGGCCTCAGAAGCTTTTGGTTTGGCAGTTTCTTGGCTCTTTTTACTCCTGATTTCATATTGTTCTCTGACCTGCATCATGGCATTTTCAAATCCTAATCTGTAATCTTCATATTCCAACCATTCCTCCTCCCAACCAGAGGGTGAAGGCTGGTCTTCTTCTGAATAACAGTTATGGATTGAATCTTCTGTTTCAAATATATTAATTGTGTTTCCCTTAGACTCTTCTATGATTCCCTCATCTTCATCAAGAAAATTCTCCTTGAATGGGGGGATAACTTGTTGATCTGATTCTCTTTGTCTGTTGGGAGTGTTATTGTTTCTTCTAAAGTTTTGGTTCTGGTTCTTGTTCTGATTGCTAACTGTGACAACCATATTTTCCATCATTTGTTGTAACCTTTCCACATTTTTAGACAGCTTATCATAATTTTGGTTAGATGTGGAAGCTATGTTGTCATCTTTATACGTTACCCTTCTCTCGGATTTCAGTCTTTCTCTTTTTTCGATCAGATTTGCCTCTATGTTCACTGCCCCTTTCTGCATGTCCTCCAGTGTGTTGTATTCCTCATCTCTAAGCTCATAGGCCATGTCAGCATCAAATCCTTTAGGATATTTTGCTAGGGCCATGCCTTGTGGAGGTTTCATATGTGGAGGGAGAGCATTATAAATGTTGTTGAACCTTGTTGTGTAATCGTGAACACTCTCTCCTACGTTTCTTTTTAAGGGTCATGTATTCTGCCAGGAGTTGGCGAGGATTTTCCCTAGTTTCCCATTTGTTTATGAAAGTCTAATATAAGCCCGGAAGATCATTTATGCTACCTGGAGGTAGGCCCTTAAACCATTTCTTCACATCACCCCCTAAGCTTTGGGCAAAGATTCTCATTTTGACTGTATCATCATCAATTTCCATGTAGTCAAAAGAATTCTCCATCTTATCTACATGTTTTTGGGCGGTGATGGACTCCTTTGCAATGATGTGTGGAATCTTAGACTGATAATCATTCAGTAAGGGTACTAGAGGCTGAGGTAAAACCAGAGGTGCATACCAGGCTGCCATGATGATGTTTTGATGGGCTAAAGGGGCTTGGGCAGCAGGTATATGGATGACAGGGATATTATGCCCAGCAGAGGACTGGTGAGCAGACCTAGGGTGACTGAGCCCCAAGTTTTGTATGAAATGTAAATCAGGAGGTGTAGATGGAGGGGTCTGTCTATTCCCAAGGTGTCTACCACTTTTCCGTGGTGAATCAGGAAGCTCAGGGTCTAGCTGATCTAGGCTACTGCATGACCTAGTTCTAGATAAGCTGTTAGGTAGGTCTAGGTCAAGGTGAAAGTGTGATAGAGCTGTAAGATTTTCTGGTGCAGAATTAGCTCTATGGATGTGTTTGGAAATAGTTGATCTTTTAGGTGTATGAGCTCCCTTAAGGATGCTCTCAGGATTGTCAACTATTTCAGGTGGGTCTGGGTCAGGGTAAGCTCTTGTATGAATGGTTCTAGAAGCCAGAATGTTGTTTCCGACCTAAGCAACTTAACCCTACTTGTTACTTCTACTGTGGTTGATGTTGTTATGGAGGCCGGTCTCCTAGTGGAGTCTAATGTGAACCAAGATAATCAGCAGGCCTACTGATCACCAATGGAGTCTTTGAAACGTTTATGGAATATTGGAGTCGCCAGGTGGAGGGTTTAGGATGTTTTTTGGAGGGGACACTGTCCACCAAAGTGCACCTGAGATGTCCTTTTCGAGGATATCTTCAAACACAGCAAACTCTAACCAGAGATTGGCTGGGAGGGCATTTACCAGATATGTCACCTCTGAAAGAGTGTGAGATCTGGAGGCTACCTGGCCCTTTCCAGAGTCTGTCCAAGAGTATGGGAAAACACAACAAATGGTATAGAGGTTGATGTGAGAATAAGACTGTTTAATTGCCAACCTAACCAGAGATTGTAGGTCTTTTGAATGCTTAAGAATGTTTAAGGTGTAATGCACTCAGTTCCCCAGCGGAGTCGCCATTATGTTGGGGTTCCCATGTTTTGGCCAAATTGGCAAGACCAAAATATGAGACAACATCATAACCACTTTCAGACCTCAGGATCTAGCCCTCCTGGGTCCAGAGAGGGATCTCTCTATATGAGCGAAGATTTATGTCTATTGAGGCTCAAGTGTTATGATTTTAGGCTAGTTATAAGGCTTAGGGTTTGTTTGTTTGATTGTTTGTTTGGTTGCTAGTTATCAGGAAAGAAGGATTCAATGTAAGACAAGAATGAGCAAAGAGAGATAAGGCAGAGGTGAAATATTCCAGGAAATATTCAAAACCATTGGGCAATGGAGTCAGGAAATGATTTGCTTGCTAATCAATAGGCAGGCTTTCAATTGGGCTAGTCATCTGAAACTTAGGATCTTCAAGATGATTATGTGGTATGGAAAGTAGGAGGGGAGGGGATAACACAGATTCGGAGCACAGAGTTATAGATCAGCAGGTCGTACAAGGATCCTAGTGGACAGGGCTAACTCTAATCCCCAGTGTTCCCAAATCTTCCAACTAAATCTATAACAAGAAGCATCTAAGAACTGAATTCATTTAATTCATACATCAGAGAGCAGGCAATAACATCCACTACACTGGTTAAACCAACTGAAATCATGTCTCAGATAATACATTCAGAAGAGAAACATAAATGGAAAGGAGAGCAGAAACATAGGGTACCTAACAAGGGTAAATCCTATGCCAATATTCTGATGCAAGCCAGTAGAAACGAAATGAAATGAATGTAAACACAGAGATAGGAAAAAATCACTGCTGCTTCAGATCAGGATCCAAATAAATGTGCTTGTCATATTAAATAACAATACCAATCAAGTACAATATTGCCAATAGCTGAATACTTAGTCTGAAAAAATCTCCTTCAAGCTATCTTACAATCTTTACACAGAGACTGTGTCTCAAAAGAAACTACTTGTAGTTCTCTGATAACTGATCAACAACCATTACAATGAGTTTTTCATGAATTTATAGCTCCGGAGGAGCAGAGGAGGTAGGTGGAGAACTAAATGCAGTATTAAACTTCTGAAAAGAAAGAGGGCCGAAGCCCATTCTGTATAAATCCTGTGCATTAATCTCTGGTCTTCTTTGGGTGAACGAATGATCCTTTTCAGAATGCGGATTACTCTGATATGACTCCAATGTGTTATGACTGCAGTACTGTGTGGTGCTATTGGTGAATAAACAATAGGTAAAGAAATGATAAAGAAATCTACCATACTGATGAAGTAAATTCTCTGATAGTACTTGGGCTATTTCAGGGTAGAAAATCTCTCTCTAGAACATGGCATAGATTGAGCACTGCATGGGTGCTCTGTCCTTTATAGAGGAAAAAAATTCTGCTGCTATATAAACCCCTGATATGCATTGATTTATGTGTGTTTTACCTTTGCGTGATCTGTGGGATCATTGATCTGGTGCTTTGCTTCTGAAATGCTGTGTCAAAGCTCAAAACCTTCAATTCTGAATGCTGAAATCCTTGATCATAAGCTGGTTTTTTCCCACTGCCCCATAAATGTCTCGATCCTGCAATATCTGGGATTTGATGGCACTGGATAGGACTTGCGAAGTTTCAAACTCTGTCCTTTGATGGAATTTATACTACCGCCGCCTTCCTTGACATTTCCCAATAACACCAGCTTCCAAGTCCAACTCTCTGTCTGCGCAACATGCCATTAAAGAAGTACATATATACCATGGCAGTTTTCTGCCTCTTTGAAACCCTGCAAAATATGAAAACATGCTAAGAAAACAATGGAGGTGGTGGACGCAACGGGGGTGGCTAGACTGACCATGCGGACTAGTTAGATGGCGAAAATATCGTGGAAGACCTGTAGTGAGGTGGAAACGATGAAGAATACAATCAGAGGTGGCGCGGAAGGAAAAATGAACGAAAAAACTTCAAATCTTTGACCTTTGAATGAATATGTGTAACGGGACAGGCGAACGTATGGTGAGGCACGTGGAATGACGTGGCGGGACCGGCTGACAGTGGAATAGTCAACAGTGGGAGACAATCTGGACCGTCATATTTGAGAGGAGATTGATGGTGGGAAACACGGCGGAGCGCAGTGGAACGGTGGGCCAGGTGTACGGTGGCCATGGGCTAAACTGCCCGCAACTTCGTGGAGCGACAGCCGTTGGATGGGCTGCTCCAGATCTAACGGTTTACAACAATATCACTGCGAATCTTCAGTCGAATGATAATGCGCGATAAGTAGGCGGTTTTGGAATAGTGCCACTGCCATGCGTCGGAAGTTGTATGGAATCGCTGGGCCATCGGGAAAAATTGCCCATCGTGCAAAGGTGGTGCGATAGAAACTGGGTTGTTTTATGGAACCGTATATGGGGACCACCGGCGCGGGTGCATTGCAGACCGTCATATCAATGTTTAAACAGACGACGATGACGCGATCAGAGATTTGAACAAAGAAACACGGGTTCCTAAGATTTAGTGATAACCGTCCGATCTACCAAGATCAACAGCTGGTGTCGCGCCCGACATGGATTGGAGTTAAACGCCTTTTGCTCGGCGGGTGGTTCCAACACTATAATCACGTGGAAGGAAAGGTGCGGGGGCCAGCAGAAGAGGGGCTAGGCTTGATATAATGTTTCAAAGTGGGTTTTTAACCCTTTTAATGCATTTTGAAGCCTATAAAGGGTAACGATAGGGAGGAAAAGGGTGAAAAGGTTTAAACAAAGGGGATCTTGGGGGGTTTAGAGGGTTAATAGGGGAATAGAGGGGAGCATGGGCACATTGACAGAAAGAGGGAAAAAGGGAAAAAGGGACACTTTGTAGGGGTATAAGGGGTAATGCAGGGCTTTTTTGGAGCAGGATATTTAGCAGTCATTGAGGCTCATAGACTCCGTAACAGTAGAGGACAACAGTTAAAGGTAGGGGACATGAAAAGGCTGTGAGGATGATGTGTTTACAAGGTAAATGCATTCCTTGTAGGCTTATACAACAAATTAGCCCCTTGCTTGCTTTGTCAAGGAAATCATAAGGGGCTAACATGTCCCAAATGGGGAAATTTCTGCAATGCCGGGAATATCTTGAGATATTCCTATTTTCCATCTCCGGGAGTATTAACAATCAACACTGAACTATTTCAGAGATTGACTATAGGGGAATTTACTGGATATGTCATCTTCACAAGGAATAATGAGATCCAGAGGCTACCTAGCCCTCTAGCAGACTCTGCCAATATATCTTTTCAAAGTTAATAATTCCCTTCAAGGAATTTCTGTAACAGCTACCCATGAGGAAGCTGTATAAGGAAGCCAATGTGAAAATAAGGCAATAAAATTCTAGGATGCCTTAGAACATGTCTGATAAAAACTCCATGTATAATATAAGCTCAAATAAATAACCCTAAGCAGGTTATTCAGATCTCCCATCAACAAGTGTACTGAAATAAAGCTCAATGAGGAAATCTTCAGCAACATGAAAACTTCAATATGAACAGCAGTGAAAGAATGCAACATATAATGCTAGAAGAGAAAAAATCTGATACATAATGTGTAGCATCAAATTTAATACAAATACCTTGAGGAAAATGCCTCTCAAGGTAAGCTCAAATCAACCTCAATAGGGAATGTACATGAGACAAGAGAATACACTACTACATAATCCAGCTACTCTCTATAACTATAGAGTCTATAAGGGAAAATGACTGCAGTCTAATATAAATATGATGATATAGCAATAGGAGCTCAAATAAAGATGGGGGAGAAAGATCTAAACCCTAGAAAACATTATTACAACAATCCTCCAAGGGATTGGCTAGAATACATAAAACCAGAAAATGCTAGAGTTGCAGTGTAGCTGCTACAACTCAATAATAATACAAAAATGGAGAAGGAAGTAGATGCTACAATAAAAAATAATACCTCCTCCAATGATCTCCAAAGTGAAGGGGTTGATCCCCTCACAGAAGATTGCACTCTCTAGTGCACAAAATGAACTCCTCCCGAAAACCCTCTCATATAATAACAATGTAGGAGAAAGGGACTGCGCTGGGCATGAGAAGAAACAATGGCCCAATGCCAAGATCTACAATAAAAATCTCTGAGATATCCTTTGCTGATCTCCTAGAAAAATATATGGCTCCTCCTCTACAGAAAAACTCTAGAAGTGAGATGATGAAGGTCCCTCACTGCAACACCAACAACTCCAGCGTTCTCTTCCTGCAAGAATAATGCAGTATCTATAGATGACTGCTTCAGCCTCAAGCCATGATGTGAGGAAGATGAAGAATAATCTCTCCATGGCCTCCCATGGAAGATAAGGGAATTCCTAAACATGAATCCCTCTTGTGCTAAACAACAACAAGTTAAAGAGAGCTTCAACTTCGAATTCTATCTTCAAAAACAGCTCTCCACAATGGCTCTCCTTGATCTTTTATGCAATGTATGCATGGACCCCACTCACATTAGGGTTTCTCTCATTTCAAATTTCCCTCCACTCCAACTACACATTCTTCTTGTGCAAGCTTCCCCTCTTAGGGTACGTTGTTGACTTTGGTCAACCATGATCTAGCTCACTTGCCTTTGGCCCTTTTCACACTTGGGGCTGCTATCTTAAGCCACTTAAGTGAATTTTTGTAGCTTAGGAGTGTTTATTAAATTTCTACATGGGTTCCCTCACCCATTTTATTCCTTTTATTAAAATAAAATCAAGATTAATGTTGCAAATACTTTGTTGCAAAATTTGGAACATTACAGTAAGGTTAGGGTTAGGTTATAGTTAAGGTCAACATTAAGGTTAGTTTAAGGTTAAGGTTATAGGTTTATTCAGGTTAAGGTTAAGGTTAAGGTTAAGGTTTGGTAAAGGGTAAAGTCAAGGTTAAGGTTATGGTTATGGGAAGGTTAAGGTTAAGGTTATAGTTAAGTTTAAGTTTAGCTTAAGGTTAAGATAAGGTTAAGGGTAAGGTTAAGGTTAAGGTTAAGGTTACGTTTAGGGTTAAGGTTAAGGGTAAGGTAAAGTTAAGGGTTAAGATTAGGGTTAAATTTATGTTAAGGGTTAAGATTAAGGTTAAGATTAGGGTTAAGGTTAAGGTTAGGTTAAGGTTAAGGTGAAGGGTAAGGTTATAGTTAGAGTAAGGTTAAGTTTAAGGTTAGGTTAAGGTTAAGATAAGGTTAAAGTTAGAGTTAAGGTTAAGGTTAAGTTAAGGTCAAGGTTAAGGTTAGGTTAAGGTTAAGATAAGCTAAAGGTTAAGGCTAGGTTAAGGTCAAGTTTAAGGTCAAGGTTAAGGGTAAGCTTAAGGTTAGGTTAAGATTAAGATTAGGTTAATGTCTTTAACTTTACCCTTAACCTTAACCTTGACCTTGACCTTAACTGTTGTGTAACCAACTCCAAAAATAGAAGAAAAAACATGTCAACACCTTAGAAATAAGCCACTTCAAGGGGGGAACCTCCAATACATTACATAAATGAACAAATCTTGGATGATCCAATTTACAAAACCTCCTTTCTATATATAGGAGACCATGGGGCCATAATGTAATCCTAGCCGACCTAACAATAATAATTTAAGGGCACAATAATAATAAAATGGGGGTTACAAGGGTACAATAATAACAATAAGGGGGTTACACTAACAACAATAAGGGACTATACTAGTAATATAGGGACCTAACATGCCATAACCTAATCTTAAGGGACTATGATACTCTGTTTCTAATCATTTTTCCTTTAATGAAAGAAGTACAACTTTGATGGATGATCTGAGGCAACATTAAGGAGTTAAGGATTCGTGTGCTAATCTGATGGTAGAGGGCCCCTACTGTCTGAGAGGCTTTGTGCATATTTTCTAGATAAGTGATTTTTAACTCTATTTATTCTTAATTTAGGCAGTTTTCTGAGCATCATGTTTTATGTTTACTTACATCGAATATTACAATCAATCATATTCTCATGAATTGTTCCAATATATCACTAACATGTGAATGAGATAGATTTGTAGTACTTCAGAGGTTAATTTCATTTTAGTTTAGTTCTGTTCATCGTATTTCAAGTTTTATTAGTTAATTGCATTCTAGTCTTGTTCAGTTTTGGTCATTGTATTTCAAGTTTTTATTAGTTAACTGCATTCTATTCCTGTTAATTAGATTTAAAAGACCCTCATTATTTTACAAGCTGCTCTTGTTCTTAATCTCTTCTAACACATCATTATCATATGGACAAGAATTAGTTATCTCATTTTGGGTTCTTGACTGTTCTGTAATTTCTCATAATTTTACAAACAACCTTTTTCCAAAGCTATTCCAAGAGATCTCTAACCCTTGAATGAGGCTTAATAGTAAAATTTTGAGTGGCAGAATGGGTTAATTTTAGTGCCATAAGTCATTTTAGCATAGGGTTCCTTACTATGTTGCAGATAATATTTTCTCAAAATGTTCCAAGAAATTCCTAACTATGGATGAGATTTTCTCTGTGATATTGTAAGTTGTTGTTTACTATAGAGAACTTCATTACATCAAACTTGTCCTTTTCTCAAGTTGTTCCAACATACCTCTAATGAAATGAATTGGAATGAGTTTAATGTTATGAGTTATTTTTCTTGTCAAGCTTTACAATCTGTGGATTAACATTTTCTGTTATGAAGTGCCATACATAGTTTAAAGTAGGTTCTGTTATGTTTTAGTGTGATCAATAACTTCTCTTTTCCAACAATTTAGTTCTTTTCCTCTTAGCATAAAAACACAAAACCAAAAACACTGAAAAACACTAAACACAATGAAGAAGGAAGAAGATACCTAGGCACAAATAATGCACTTCACTTCAACAGCTTACTAGCCCTGGTTGACAATTTATGACATCAATTTAGGAACACTAAGTTGATCATACATTTTGGTGCCGTTGCCGGGGAAGTGTAACTAGGTAGCCTTGTTTCTTACCTAATCCAGATTTATGCAGGAACGCAACAGAATATAGAAATAACCATGAACATAGAGATGCAGCGGAAATAATGCTTCCTTTCATTAATATAAAATAACAGAAATATGCTTACAGGCATAATAGAAATAAAATAGCTAGGGTGCTGGTAGCGAATCTCTGAGAAGAGATGTGATGGCTACAGACCTTTGAAATGTGTTACAATGAGGCTTGAGGGCCTATTTATTGTTGAGAAACAATGTAGAATCTGAAACATCCAAAAACCTAACCGTAGGAGATGAGGCGTCAAAACTGTGGGTGCCCGTTTGGGTAAATTAGTGGGTCAACTTCTCAGGGCCGTAACTTTGGCACCCAATATCCATTTTAAGCACTGAATAGCTTGTTAGAAAGATCTATCCGAGGAGTACAACTTTTGAATGATAAAAATTGGTCCATGGACCCATGTTGCTCTCCGTTTTCCCAAAAAATGTCGTTTAGGGCCTTAAAACAGCTCCGGAAGTTCAGGACCCAAAAAACTGCTAAAAATAGTAATTTTTGTTGCAACTTGAAAATTGAAAGAACTGATGGTGGGGGTTCAAATGGAATAGGTGGGTGGCCACCAATATCCACCTGGATCATTAAGGCCCCGAAACGGCTCCGGGAGTGGAGGACCCGAAAACCTAATAAAAATAGTAAGTTGTGCTGAATGTGAAGAGCTTTAAGAATTGATGGTGCTAGTCCAAATGGAATAGGTGGGTGGCCACCGATATCCATCTGGATCATTCCTCCCTCCTTAGGAAGCAATGGTCCCCATTACGTTGAGATCCTCCATGAGATGAGGCAAATTCTGTTGAACTGAGTATTAGATGTGTTGAAGATGTCAAGGACCTGCGGGTGGACAGGCTGGATGCATTTAGTAAATTTGGTTTCTTTATTAGCCTCAGATAGTACATGTTTGGATTATTAAATGTAGTTGTGGGATGTATGGCAACATCGGCGGTGGTGCGTTCAAAGTCGAATCAATGGAGTGCTTGTCTGACGGTGTATGGGAACCTCTAGTGGGGAAAACTTCCTCGTATTCCTCCTGACTTTGTTCATCTGCTGACCATGCGAGGGCCTGTTTGAGTTTGGCACAAATTTCTTTCCCTGTGAGCGAGTTGTAAGGAAAATGAATTTCCTTGTTTGGGAAACAATCTTACTACGTTGTTTTGCAGTAGTCACAGAGATGAAAGGAGGAAGTACTACCTCTGGTATCCTGTACAAGTTATTTCCCAAAGTAATAATAGCAGCACGAGGCCTAGACTCATACACAGCATGTCGCCTCCACAAGTATGGTTGGCCCAATAATATATCAACTACATCAAGAGGAGCAAAAACATCACTACAATACGTCATCCGTGAATGGCTTGATATTGTACGGAAGGCGGCACTGCTGGTGGATGCGAAGATCTCTACCTGGGTGGAGCCACCCAATGGTATACGGCTGCGGGTGTTATATGGTTGGTAGGCCAAGGTGCTTCACGACCTCTACTGAAATGAGGTTCTTTTGGCTTCCGCTATCGACAAGAAATTGCAGCGGAGAACTGTTCACCCACATCTACGAATGGAATAGGCGCTCCCTCTCCTCTGGAACCTCCCTCTGGATCTTGGTGGTGGAAACAATGGCAGTGGGATCCGCAACAATGATTTGCTTCCCTTTGTCATTGCCTTTGTCTGGTTCTGACTCAGGATCAGGAAATGCATCTAATTCGAATTACTTGCTAGTTCGTACAGGAAGCTGTTTGGCAGAACACTCGTTTGTGTGAGTGAAATTTGTTATGAAATTCGCACCACTTCCCTGTGTCCTTCTTTTTATTTGTGGTGTTGTTCTGAGTAGCACCGCTTTGGCCTTGCCCCTTGTTCTTCGGTTCGGAGGCACCTTTCGGATTCGCAGATCCAAAGTCTCACTTCTTCTGTTTAAATTTTACATAGATCTGCATGGCATATAGTGATATACCGTGCCAAGCGGTGTAATGTCAAGGAACTCCATTTCCTCCTGAATGTGTTTGTGTAGACAGCCGCGGTACTTGAGCACCAAATGTCTCTCTGGATCTTTAATACCCAACTTTGTGTGCAGGGTATGGAATAGATTCGTCAGTTCGTGCACATCTTGATCCTTTTGTTGTTGCAGCGTGGTCCATGGGATGTATTTGTCACAGCTATTCTCAGAGTATGTGTGTTCCTTGATGCCATCTCGAGCGATTCAGAATTAGGTGTGGCCAAAACGAGAGGTTCCCCTTAGCCTCTTGCTCACGGTGGGTTTCTGAGTCTTTGACATGGGGGCAACTTTGAGTGAAAAATAATCTTTTCTCATTCGGATATGAAAGGTTCGATAAATACCTTCAACAAAATTTAACCATCTATCTGTCACATCTATTTTTCCTTCAAATATAGGAATGTCAAAGTTTACCTGTACCTTGAAGGGAGTGGCGCCTCCAGAGTGGCTGTTGGATGCAGATGCGCCATATGTGGGTAATCGTTGAAGGATTTGAGCAAAGTTATCCATCATCGTGTTCCTTTGTTTCTCGAGGGCCTCCTCGAGCAGTATTTTGATAGGATCTCTGCTCCCTCGTCTTTCTTTTCTTCCGCCATGGGAGGTCGTCGAGGTTTGTGAGGCTGATCTTGCAAGGGTTCAGCAGGATCGTAATTTGCTCCTTATACCTTGGCTCGTTGAGGACATGCACCGAAAGAAAAAATAAAGAAAGAGCAGACCCCTCGTACACAATTCGGTTAATGCAATTCAGCAATCTAAGCAACAAATAACCATGAACATAGAGATGCAGCGAAAATAATGCTTCATTTCATTAATATCAAATAACAGAAATATGCTTACAGGCATAATGGAAATAAAATAGCTAAGGTGCTGGTAGCGAATCTCTAAGAAGAGATGTAATGGCTACAGACCTCTGAACTGTGTTACAATGAGGCTGGAGGGCCTATTTATTGTTGAGAAACAATGTAGAATCTGAAACGTACAAAAACCTAACTGTAGGAGATGAGGCGCCATAACTGTGGGCGCCCGTTTGGGTAAATTGGTGGTTCAACTAGAGAGGCGTAACTTTGGCCCAATGTTGACGAGCTGAATAGCTTGTTAGAAATATCTATCCAAGGACTACAACTTTTGAATGAGAAACATCGGTCCATGGACCGATGTTGCTCTCCATTTTCCCAAAAAATTCCATTTAGGGCCTTAAACGGCCGAGTTCGGGACTTTCAACTAAATAGTAAGTTTTGTTGTGAAAATTGAAAGTGTTACCATTTTTTTGAGGTCATCTAACCTTTTATCATTAGATGGACCCAAGTACACCATGTAAGACCCAGGTTTACCTAAGTAAAAGCTGCTTTCTCTCTCTTAGAATTAAAACCCCAAAAGGAAATATTAAACAAACCTATATTTGTTTGATTTTCCTCATGGAATAATTACTTAAACCATAATTTAATTATTATTCCCAGTCATGTTTAACCCAAAAACAAAGAAATTAATGAGATAAACCCATAGTTATCTTATTATTTTCTAGGAATAATTATTTAAATAATATTCCTTGTTAAAGATGACCAAATCAACCACCATTAATTAAATAAATCATTATTTATTTGATTATATCCCAACCACTTCCTTAAAAAGATAAATAAATCATTTATTTATTTATTCTTCACTAATCAAGGGATTTGACCCAATTCAAACACCCTTTCCCTCCAACAAATAATAATAAAATATTCCATAAAGGTGGATCTAGATTTGGTTAACATTATTTTAATCATGCACCAAGATCTAGAATGACCCAATATTTTGTTATAAATAGGAGGGTTCTTCCCCATCATTCCTCACCTTTTGTTGCCTACTAGATCACTCTGGATCTATACACTTGGTCTCATTTCTATCATTGGCTCCCATTGAGCTCTATTTTCTGCATTGGGTTTTCTACATCTACAAGATAGAGAAAGCTTAGATCTGAAGTGCTGAGGACTACAAAGAACCCATCCCATTGAGGAGATCTGGATACACCTTCTTGTCTTCCTCCCAGGTGCCTTGTAATATAAAAATTCATTCAAAAATCGTGTTCTTGTCTTGTCCGTTGGATGCATGGAGCAAACTCTTTACTTTACTGCTTAATGTCTTTCCATTTATAGATCTGTTTGTTGCAGCATTTTAACTACTAATCGCAGATCTGAAGATGTTTGGCAGCCTCTATTGTTGTTAGGGCTATTAGTTATGCGTAGCTAAAGTGGTTCTTTTTCGTACACCTCGACGAAGAATTCATACTAACAGAAAGAACTGATGGTGGGGGTTCAAATGGAATAGGTGGGTGGCCACCAATATCCATCTGGATCATTAAGGCCCCGAAACAGCTCCGGGAGTGGAGGACCCGAAAACCTGCTAAAAATAGTAAGTTGTGCTGAATGTGAAGAGCTGCAAGAATTGATGGTGCTAGTCCAAATGGAATAGGTGGGTGGCCACTGATATCCACCTAGATCATTACCTCCCAAAAGCAATGATATGCATATAGAAAAAGACTCAAGGGGTAGATTCATAAGAAGCAGAAGCTTGATTCCTAGAACACCAATTGTTTCACGAAGACCAAGAGGCATCACACCTCCAACTAAAACCTACATTCCATCCTATACTGATCACAAACTTCTAGAAGGCTTAAGATCAGATATTCCATCAGAGAGACCTTCCACTTCATCCATTGAACTTGTTTTAGAAGAAGATTCAAGGATCCCTGCTAGAGACATAAACTTTTCCAATTCCACAGAAGAATCAACTATGGCAGAAGAAGGGGGAGGAGGAGTCTTTAATGGAGAACACACACTATTTGGAGGAGGAAGAGGTAGAGATAGAGGAGAAGGAGGTAGAGGTGCAGAAGGAGAAGGAGGTAGAGGTGAAGAAGGAGGCAGAGGAAGAGGTAGAAGGGAAATGGGAAGCTCTTTTGGGTTTCTTATAGTAGATGAAGAAACCAATGCAACTATAAAAAAAAATTCACCTTCTATCCTTCCAAACTTCTATGGAATCAAAAGTGAAGATCCTGAAACCTTTCTATTTGAATTTGAAGTCCTATGTAGAACTTATGATTACTTACAAGAATCCCAAAAACTTAAACTATTCCTTTCAACATTGAAAGGAGCAGCATTAAAATGGTTTATGAGTTTGATCAATAGTTCTATTAGGACATGAGAAGACATGAAACATGCATTTCTAGAGAGATATTTGTATTATTGTATGCCAGTCAACCATAAGGAGGAAGAGTTTAAAATGTTACAAAAAGAGGATGAAAATTTGGAAGATTTGTTGGAGAGGTTTAACTATAACATCAAAAGAGAAAAAATGGAAAACTTAGACCAAGATACTTTGAAAGCTCTCATGTTGAAGAAAATTAGGGATGAATGGCTAGATATCCTTAATATGATGGGAAAAGAGGATATATATTATCTCACATTACTTGAAATATCTGAATTATGTATCAACCTTTCAAGAGGGAAATCTAAAACTGTAAAAGGACCAAGAGACCCTGCTCTTGCAAGGGCAAGTAAGTCTGCTTCTGGGACAGTAAGTAGGGCAGAAATAGGACATATGCTTGATGAATTCAAATCTGAAATTTTATGGAGTCTTAGTGAATAAATAGACACCCTTAAATTACAAAACAAGCAAAAAGTTTAATCGAATGCCTTAGAAATCTTTTGTCCCAAATGTAGAAAGAAGCATGCCTTGAGAGAGTGCCCTTTGGATGCAAAAATAGTAAATACTTGTGTAATTTGTTTAGAAAAGCATGAGACCAAGAATTTTCCTTCACTTCTTGGTCTTAAAGCTGTCTTTCAAGAAGAAACCCCTACAAATTCCACAGAATCTCTCAATTTTGTCTCTAAGAGACCTTGGCAAGGACCTCAATCGCAAGGATTCCATGATCAACTATGTAATCAACCCCCACCAAATTGGAATTCTTGGAAACAACCTTGGCCCCAATTTCAAAATCAATCTCAAACTTGGGCACAAGGAGCACAAAATCCCTATGGAAGATACTCTCAGTACTATCAATATCCATCATCTTATCCACCATATCCAAATTTCCCTCCTCAACAAAATCCTCAAAATCCACAACATCAAATTCCACCACTTTCATTACCATTTCCTCAGAAAGAAAATCAGTTACCTGCCCAACCCATACCAAACCCCAACAATAAAAATCCTCAGAACACATACATGATAGAAGGCCAACAGTTTCCAACCTATTTGATTACTTTTTTAGACCTTAATGATGTTCAACTTAGGTCTGGAAGAATACTTGAAAAGAAGAAACCTTCTGTAATCATACAAGAGAAAAAAAATTCCGAGGAACATTATCTATGGGTAAATAAATGTCTTGAAGAGAACACATCTTTTCAAGACCCAAACATTGAAAAATCAAAACAAAAAGAGCCAATAATTTCAACTCCTATATTGGATCAGCCATCAACATCCACCTCTACACCTCCCTTTCCAGAAAGATTACAAATTGATAGGGGTGTAGAAAAAAAAATTATGGTACCTAATTATGATTTCCTAGATGAGCTAAGGAATGTTTGTATTAAGATCCCATTATTACAAGCTATCAAGGAAATTCCAATCTTAGCAAAGACAATAAAGGAGTTGAGCATGAAAAAAAAAAAAAAAAGAATCAAAGAGACAAAGAAAATTCAACTGGTAGGAAAAATAGCATACATCATGATGGGTAAGATTTCTACTCCAAAGTATCTAGACCCAGGAAATCTAGTTGTTAAAATACACATCAATGGAACTGAGATTCAAAACACACTTATTGATTTAGGAGTAGCAATCAATATCATCAGTAGACAAATCATGGATAAACTAGAACTTCCTAATATTCTTTTTACACCCACATTGTTACAATTAGCAAACATATCTGTGATCAAACCTGATGGGGTAATAGAAGACATTCCAGTGTCCCTAGATTCTTGGGAGTATCCTATGGATTTTATGATCCTAACTCCTAAGAATAATCTAGGAGGGCATCCTATTATATTAGGAAGACCTTGGTTAGCTACAACTGATGCTTTCATTAGCTGTAGATCCAGTGATATGTACATCTCTGATGGTAGTTCAACCAAGAAATTTACCTTGTATCCTCTAGCAAAAACAATTACAGAATTAGATGATACTCAATGGATTGAGGATGAAGAAGACATACAACCTCTCTTCACAATTTCATAAATTAGTGAAGATAGCCAGATTCTAAATACCTTAGAAAATTTTGAATCCTCTTCAGAATACAAACATGAACAATTTCAAGAAGAATCCAACATTGAGTTTTTATCATTAAGACAGATGTCTCTTTACTCCATGGATAAATTTGGCAGCTCTAAAATTGAGATATTTCCAGGTAAAACTTTAAACATAAACAAGAACCTAGAGAAAGCTCAATAAGAAAAGCTAGTCAAGATATTACAGAGACATTCTTCTGCATATGCATGGGAGTACACTGATATGAAAGGGATAAGCCCTAAGACTTGCACTCTTCACATCTACATAGAGGAAAATTGTAAACCAATCAGGCAACCTCAAAGATGGATGAATCCAAATCTTAGGGAGATTGTTAAAGAAGAATTGCAGAAATTGTTAAATGTCAACTTTATCTATCCAATTTTAGATAGTCAGTGGGTTTCTCCTTTGGTAATTGTGCCAAAGAAAAATGGTAAATGGAGGGTATGTATTGACTGCCGGGAATTAAACAAAGCTACTCTTAATGATCATTTTCCCCTACCTTTCATAGATCAGGTGTTAGATACATTAGCTGGAAAAAAGTATTTCTCATTTTTAGATGGGTTTAGTGGTTATAATCAAATTTAAGTGGCACTTGAAGATCAAGAAAAAACCACATTTACCTATCCTTGGGGTACCTATGCTTACCGAGTATTTCCATTCAGACTATGCAATGCACCTACAACATTTCAAAGGGCAGTACTAGGAATCTTTTCAGATCTAATACATGATTGTGTAGAGGTATATATGGATGATTTCACAATCTATGGAAACACATTTGAAGAAGCCTTAGAAAACTTGGAAATTTTTTTAAAGAGATGTAAAGAAGTAAATATTTCACTAAGTCATGAGAAGTTTTTTATGATGTTTACTAAAGGAATTGTTTTGGGGCATCACATTTCAGGGGATGGGATTAGAGTTGATGAGTCAAAAGTTGAAGTCATCTCTAACTTATCTGTTCCAAGTTGTCAAAAAGATGTTAGGAGTTTTATAGGATTTACAGGATATTATCAAAGGTTTATAGAAAACTTCACCAAGATAGCATCTCCACTTTTCAAATTACTTACCAAGGACTGTGAATTCAAATGGAATCTCGATTGCCAATTAGCCTTTGAAACCCTGAAATTTTTTTTCTTCTGAAGCACCTATTTTAAGGGGACCTAACTGGAAATTACCTTTTCATATTTCAATAGATGCCTCAAACACAACTTTAGGAGCTGTATTGGGACAAAAAGACCTGATTCCTTATGCCATCTACTATACTAGTAAAAATTTGACTCCTTCAGAGTTAAATTATACTGTAACTGAAAAAGAGTTCTTAGTTGTTGTTCATGCCATAAATAAATTCAGACACTATATAACAGGTTATGAAACTTTTTTTCACACAGATCACTCTGCAATTAAATATCTAATGAACAAATCAATTACTAATGGCAGAGTCATAAGATGGTTATTACTTTTACAGGAATTCAACATCACCATTCTAGATAGGTCTGGAAAACAAAATACAGTAGCTGATTTCCTATCTAGACTCCAAAACATCAAAGATAATACTCCAGTTGAAGATCAATTTCCTGATGAATATCTTTTTGCAATTTCTACTCAAACTCCTTGGTTTGCTGACATTGCTAATTATCTAGTTTCAGGAAAATTTCCTTCAATAATGAATGCAAGAGACAAAAGAAAGATCATTTATGACAGTGCAAAATATTCATGGGTTGCTAATGAGTTATACAAAACAGGTCTAGACTTTATCATTAGGAGATGTGTTCGAGAATATGAGATGCCTGAGATCCTCAAAGCATGTCATGATGAACCTTGTGGTGGACACTTTGCTGATAAAAGGACAGCTTATAAGATACTTCATTTGGGATATTGTTGGCCATCCCTTTTTAAAGATGCTAAAGAGTATATCAAAAGGTGTGACAGTTGCCAAAGGGTAGGTAAACCTTCTCCTTCAGGTGAGATGTCATTGCAGCCTCAAGTACATATTGAATCTTTTGAGAAATGGGCTTTAGATTTTGTAGGACCTATTAGTCCTCCATCAAGACAAAAGAATTATATATTAGTTTGCACTGATTATGTTACCAAATGGATAGAGGCCAAGCCATTACTTTTTTCTACTAAAACATCTATAGTTAATTTTCTTTTTGAGGATATTTTTACTCGTTTTGGTGTCCCAAGATAATTTTTTACAGATAAAGGAGCTCAATTCACATCAAGGCTAGTGGAACAAATGGTGGAGAGGTACAAAATCAGACACAAAAAATCTACTCCCTATCATCCACAAGCAAATGGTCAAGTGGAATCTACTAATAAAGTCATTGAAGGGATCCTAACAAAGACTTTTCATTTACATAGAAGAGATTGGGCAGAAAGACTTCCTGAAGCCTTGTGGGCTTATAGAACTACATGGAGAAGCACAAAATGTCATACTCATTATGAACCTGTTTATGGAAAACAAGTATTGTTTCCCATAGAGTTTCAGATTCCAAATTTTAAAATGGCAGTTCAGCTAGGATTTGATTTAACAGAGGCACAAAAGCATAGATTGGAGCAGATTAATGAATTGGATGAGATTAGACAAGATGCAGTCCAAAAAAAAAGTATAGACCAGCAACAAAGGACTATATGGCATGATAAGTACATTAAGGAAAATAAATTCAAAGAAGGTGACTGGGCTCTCTTGTTTGATTCAAAGTTCAAATATTTTCAAGGTAAATTCCAAACACATTGGCTTGGACCATATGAAATTGTGAAATTTTTTGACAATGGAGCAATAAAAATCAGGACAATAGATGAAAAGAAGGTCACGTTTCTTGTAAATGGTCATAGATTGAAGTTGTATCATAAGCCACTTTCAAGAGAAAAATTTGTCAAGAGATTCCAAGAGAACAGTGAAGTGAAGTTAATGAAGAAGAATCCTTCTTCTTCATTAACTTAATTGTATTTTATGAAATCAGATAAAAAAAATAATAATAAAATAAAATAAAATAAAATAAATAAATAAATAAAGTATAAACATGAAAACTAATCATTTATTAGCATGTTTATACAAAAAAGATAAAGTGAAAATCAGAATCCTTCTGACACTTTAGCTTTTCAAAATTTTTCTTTTCCTGTAAACAACTATCATAAAATCATAAGTGCATGCCCACTTTACATATCACATTCCACTTATGTTCCATTTCATTTCATTACATCTCACTTCATCCATATTACATTCACTCCATTCATCCATACTTCATTCACTCCATTTCATGATCCATCTAATTGTCATTTCAGATTTTAATAATTGATCTCTTTTTGCAATTGAGTATTACAAATCATAAGTTGCAGGCCACTTTTCATATTTCATTTCACTCCACATTTGTGATCTATTTTATTCCATCATATTCCAATTTTTTCATGTTTCATTCCATTATAGTTCATGATCCATTTTCATATTATACTTCATTCCATCCATATTTCAAATCATTTCATTCCATGTTTCAAAGCTTTCACAAGTACATTCTGCAGCCAGACATTCCGCAACCAAGCATTCTGCAGCCAGATATTCTGCAGCCAACTATTCAGCAACCATGTGTTTAGCAGCAAATTGATCCTGCACACCTATGTCAACAAGCAAAATCAAAAATATTATGAAGACTAAAAGATAAATGATTTTCAAAGGAAAGACCAAGCATATTGAAAAAGCAAAAATCAAAAGAAGGGCTAAGGTAAAATTGTGAAATTATTATGATAACAGATTATGAAAGATATAGTAAAGTTAAGCTATATGTATGTTTCATAAAGTTATTTTGATTATTCGTATTGATCAAGCCTATCATAAAATCCTTGGACAAAATCCTTTCCATTCCGCCATATCAAATCATCATTTATTAAAAATTAGCAGTTAGTACTTGAAGTGACCTATTAGGTCACGTCACTAACCCGAAATATTCAGTGATGATTTTGAAATCCTCATGGGATTTCTCCGTGGTATTTTGCTTCATGACAACTCTCAAACTCATTTATTCATTTGATTTACCCTCATTGTATTTCACTCATTCCATATCCACTTCATGTCATTTTTTTTTTCCATAGCCAATAACTGACTGTAGAAACATAGAAGTCATATTTGGGGTTAAAACAACCTTCTATAGCCATTTTTATGTTGAATAGGAGCACAGTAACGAAGCCGTAAATTGAAGATTGAGAAAAGAAGCCATGGGACTCGTTGTAAGGTCCGAACCAGTCAGAACCAGATACTTAGAAGGGTACCCACAAATTAAAGAGATGTTACAGCAGGTCGGATGGCCACATTTTTGGAGAAGTTCAATGGTTTTCATAAGGAGGCCACCAAGTCATGTTCCCGGTCATTCAACGGGCCAGAAGTTGAAATAAGTGATGTCAAGTTCATTATCGCAGAATCCTTCATAGCAGAGGCAGCATAATTACCAAGGCAAGGTGAACGATGGTTCAAAAACAAAGAGTTCCACAATGAAGCATGGAGGTAGATGCTAAAAACACTAGGTATGGATATCTCAGTTTTCAAGAAAGGCAATCCTAGTTCAGCCTTAAAGAATAAATGGTGAAATATGTTTCTAATTCTGCAAAAGTTTATAACTTGTGAGGGAAGGTTTGGTACCCTATATGTTTATAAAATTTGACTTATGATGCATTTCTTAGATGAAGAAATCAATTTACCCTTTTTCTTACTCCATAGCCTAAAGAGAATGGCTTCTAATGTCCAGAAGAGGGTCCAATTCTTGGAAACAACCCTATATCACCATGGCCTAGTTAAAATCTTAATTGAGCATAATTTAAAAAAGGCGGGAGATAGTTGGGATGAGTTCCTCTTGAGGAATCATTTTGAAGAACCTAAATAAACTCCATCTGAAGGAAAACCTGTAAGAAGAATAAGGAGAGGAAAATTTTCCAAATCTGTTGAAATTAAAACTGGTAAATCCATACAAGAAGACAGTGAGGAGATTATCTTTGAAAAATTGGCTGAAATCAAGAAACAGCTTAAAAAGGAGAAGATACTAAGAAAGTATGCTAAGGAGAGAGGTGAGGGACCATCTAAAATAAGAAGAAGCCATAGGCTTAGAGGCATATTGAAGAAGACTGGAGTTAAGAAAACAGGAATCATAGATATTGAAGATGAAGAGACACCAACTGACAGATCTCCTGAGTACTAGTACGAAGAATATCTTGATGGAGGAACTCCGGAGGTATACCTATCCCAACAACAAATCTATAATTATGTTGAGTCATTAGAAAAGAGAGCCTCAGAAAGCATAGGAAGAACTCTTAGCCCACAAGAATCTCCAATTGAAGTGCTAAGAAGAGATAAATATGAATTGGAAATACTTAATAGGCATATAAAAAATTAAAATGAAATTTTAAGGGAGAAAATCAAGCTGAAAAGTGATATGAACACAACTCTCTCTCTGCAAATGGAAAAATTGTACAAGGCTAGTGAGAAGCTGAAGAAGAAAAACAAAACGTTGAGTAGGGCACTTATAAATACGAGGTTCAAATTGGTCATAAGGAAGCCTAGGATGCCATTGAACACCAAGCAGAGCAGAAAAAGGAAGTTAGATTTCCTAGAAGAAGTTTCAGAATACATGGATTGATTGCATGAGGACATGCAAAATCTTTGCAGTGGGGGTATGTTGAGCCCCAAAGATGTCCTTTCATTTCACCAAAATTCACTTCATTCCATTTGTTATTTATTAGTTATAGGCTTAAAATATAAATAGGAATGATTAAAGTTACTTTAAGAATGCATGCAATGACTGACTTACTAAACTTTTGTGGTTTTGTTGTCATAGTGATTTTTTTATCAGACTTAGCTACAGAATGCAGCCATTCTGTAGCTCGTCACATATTCTGCAGCCATATTTATGTTCACATAGTTTATAGGTGTAATTTCAAGTAAAAACGCATATGTTTAAATTCCAAAACTCTCCTACATCATTCCTTGCCCTCTACAAAGTCTGAGCAAAAATCTGCAAGTGGTTATGCATGTGGAGGAAGCCAAAATTAAGAATTAGAATTCTACAAGGACAAGGACTCTGCAGATGTCTTCAGCAAAGTACAAGTCCTCAACAGGAGTGCTAATTTGATTTTGATTGAAAAAGAAACCTATGCCTATTTCTACTCAATGTCAGTTATGTATTTTTCTTATAAAAATAACTCGGTGAACCGAGAGATTGTTAGCTAGTTGATGTTTTGTTGTTAATTCTTGAAAGACTGTGATACTCTATTTCTGAGTGTTTTTCCTTTAATGAAAGAAGTACAACTTTGATGCATGATATGAGGCAATGTTAAGAAGTTAAGGATTCATGTGTTAATCTGATGGTAGAGGCCCCCTACTGTCTAAGAGGCTTTTTGCATATTTTCTAGATAAGTGATTTTTAACTCTGTTTATTCTTAATTTAGGCAGTTTTCTGAGCATCATGTTTTATGTTTACTTACATCGAATATTACAGTCAATACTATTCTCATGAATTTTTCCAATATATCACTAACACGTGAATGAGATAGAGTTGTAGTACCTCGAAGGTTAATTGCATTTTAGTTCAGTTATGTTCATTATATTTCAAGTTTTATTAGTTAATTGCATTCTAATCCTGTTCATTTCTGTTCATTGTATTTCAATTTTTTATTAGTTAACTGCATTCTAGTCCTGTTAATTAGATTTAAAAGACCCTCATTATTTTACAAGCTTCTCTTGTTCTTAATCTCTTATAACACATCATTATCATATGGACAAGAATTAGTTACCTCATTTTGGGTTCTTGATTGTTCTGCAATTTCTCATAATTTTACAAACAACATTTTTCCAAAGCTATTCCAAGAGATCTCTAACCCTTGAATGAGGCTTAATACTAACATTTTGAGTGGTAGAATGGGTTAATTTTAGTGTCATAAGTCATTTTAGAATAGGGTTCCTTACTATGTTGCAGATAATCTTCTCTCAAAATGTTCCAACAAATTCCTAACTATAGATGAGATTTTCTCTGTGATATTGTAAGTTGTTGTTTACTATAGACAACTTCATTACATCAAACTTATCCTTTTCTCAAGTTGTTCCAACATACCTCTAATGAAATTAATTGGACTGAGTTTAATGTTATGAGTTATTTTTCTTGTCAAGATTTACAATCTATGGATTAGCATTTTCTGTTATGAAGTGCCATAAATAGTTTAAAGTAGGTTCTGTTCTGTTTTAGTGTGATCAATAACTTCTCTTTGCCAACAATTTAGTTCTTTTCCTCTTAGCATAAAAACACAAAACCAAAAACACTGAAAAATAATAAACACAATGAAGAAGGAAGAAGATACCTAGGCACAAATAATGCACCTCACTTCAACAGTTTACTAGCCCTATTTGACAATTTATGACATGAATTTAGGAACACTAAGTTGAGCAGAAAACCTTGAATTTACCTTTAACATAACATTAACCTTAAGGGTAAATTTAAGTTAACCTTACCCTTAACACTATCTTAACCTTAAGCCCTAACCTAACCTTACCTTAACAATAACCTTAACCTAACCTTAACATTAACCTTATCTTAACATTACCTTAAAATTTACCTTACCCTTAACCTTATCTTAACCTTAACCTTAACCTTAAACTTCCCAAACCCTTAACCTTAGCCTTAACCTAGCCTTAACCTAACATTAACCTTACCCTTAGCCTAACCTTAACCTTGAATTTACCCTTAACGTAACCTTAACCTTAACTTTAACGTTACTAAACCCATACCCTTAACCTTATCTTAACCTTAACCTTTTCTAAACCTCAAGGGTTAGGTTAAGGTTAAGGTTAACCTTGACTTTATCCTTAACCTAACCTTAACCTGAACCATAACCTAACCCTAACCTTGACCTTAACTTTACCCTTAACGTTGACCTTAACCTTAACCTTAACCTTGACCTTGAACTTAACCTAACACTAACCTTGACCTTCAGCTTAAGATTAAGCTTAACCTTATCTTTAAAATTAACCTAAACCTAACCTTGAACAAACCGTTAACCTTAACCTTAATCTTACCCTTAATCTTAACCTGACTAAACCCGTAGCCTTAACCATACCCTAATCTCAACCTTAACCTAACGTTAACCTTGAATTTACTCTTAACATAACCTTAACCTAACATTAAACTTAATCTAACGTAACCTTAACCTTGAGCTTAGCCTTAACCTTAACCTTAACTATAACCTAACCCTAAACTTACCCTAACCGTAAGCTTAACTATAACCTAAGCCTAACCTTAACCTTACCCTTATCGTTATCTTAACCTTAACCTTCACTATAACCTAACCTTAACCTTACCCTAACCTTAACCTTAACATTACTAAACTTGTAACCTTAACCTTACCTTAACCTAACATTAACCTTAACCTTAACCCTAACCATAACCCTAACCTTGACAAAACCACTAACCTTAACCTTAGCCTGACTAAACCCATAACCTTAACCTTAACCTTAACATGACTAAACCCGTAACCTTAACCTAACCTTAACCTTAACCTTAACCTAACTATAACCTTACCCTTAACATAACTTAACCTTAACCTTGACCTTGACCTTAACCTTAACCTTAACCTTACCCTTAACCTTCACCTTAACCTTGAATTTACCGTTAACCTAACCTTAACCTTAACTATAAACTAACCCAAACCTTGACCTTAACTTTACCCTTAACCTTGACCTTGACCTTAAACTTAACCTTAACCTTATCTTACCCTTAACCTAACCTTAACCTTAACTTTAGCCATAACCTTAACTTTACCCTTAATCTAACTGTAACCTTAACCTTAACCATAATCTTAACCTTAACCTTGACTTTACCCTTAACCTAACCTTAACCTGACTAAACCCTTAAGGTCAGTGTAAAGTTAAGGTTAAGGTAAAGGTCAACCTTAAAATTAACCTTAACCTTAACTATAACCTAACCCTAACCTTACCCTAACCATAACCTTAACTATAACCTAACCCTAACCTTAACCTTACCCTTAACCTTATCTTAACCTTAACCTTCACTATAACCTAACCTTAACCTTACCCTTAACCTTACCCTAACCTTAACCTTAACCTTAACCTTAACATAAACCTGGCTAAACCTGTAACCTTAACCTTACCTTAACCTAACTTTAACAATCACCCTAACCTTGACCAAACACTTAACCTTAACCTTAACCTGAATAAACCTGTATCCTTGACCTAACCTTAACCTTAACCTTAACCTAACTATAACCTTACCTTTAACCTAAATTAACCTTAATCTTGACCTTAACCTCAACCTTAACATTAACCTTACCCTTAACCTTCACCTTAACCTTAACCTAACTAAACGTGTAACCCTAAACCTTAACCTTACCCTTAACCTTCACCTTAACCTTAACCTTACCCTTAACCTTCACCTTAACCTTAACCTTGACTTTACCCTTAACCTAACCTTAACCTTAACTATAACATAACCCTAACCTTGACCTTAACTTTACCCTTAACCTTGACTTTAACCTTAACCTTAACCTTGACCTTGACCATAACATAACCTTAACCTTAACCTTAACTTTAACCTTAACCGTATCTTACCCTTAACCTTAACCTTAACCTCATCTTACCCTTAACCTATCCTTAACCTTAACCTTAACCTAACCTTAACTTTAACCATAACCTTAACTTTACCCTTAATCTAACCGTAACCTTAACCTTAACCATAACCTTAACCTTAACCTTGACTTTACCCTTAACCTAACCTTAGCCTTAACCTAACCTTAACCTTAACTTTACCTTAACCTTTACTTTATCCTTAACCTAACCTTAACCTTAACCTTAACTCGACTAACCTTAACCTAACTAAACCCTTAAGGTTAGGGTAAATTTAAAGTTAATGTTAAAGTAAATTTCAATGTTAAGGTTAAGTTAGGTTAAGGTAAGGTTATATTTGGGTGAAGGTTAAGGTTAAGGTTAAGATAAGGTTAAGGTTAAGGTTAAGGTTAGGGTTAGTTTAAGGGTAAAGTCAACGCTAAGGTAAAGGTTAAGATTAAGGGTAAGGTTAAGGTAAGGGTGTTTGGGCCTCAAAATGTCATACAAATATCACTCATTACCATACATTTTTCTCCTATGCTTCCATTATATCACTCATTATTCACCACCATGTCACTTCATTTTCCCTATTGTTCACCATTAATGGGTCTCATTTATATCTTCCAAATATTATTTATTTTTAAGCATTTTTAAGATAAATTCTTGATTAAATATTATAAAATAATATATTTTACTTCATATATGGAAAGTGGATTCTTTTTGTGACATGTGTAGGTGCCAAGGAAGCTTCCAAGACAACTTTATGTGGCCTTGAATGATCAAATTCGAATTTGATAAGATAAACCTCATGGAGAACATCATGATCTCATGGAGAAGATCAAGGACAAAAGGGGGTTACGTGTCTAGATGGTTGAGAGATGTATGGAACTAAAGAGAGATTAGTGGATAATAATTATGAGTTTGTTACTCATCCCATTGTATAAATAGGAGTACAAACTCCTCCATTTGTAAGTTTTTTTAATCTTAGAATTTTGGAGTATGTAATCTTAGAAGCTTAGAGTTGTAATCTTAGACTTGGTTTGTAATGGAGATTTTGAAATAAAGAATCATACTTTGTTTTGCCTCTACATCTGAGTCTCCTTTGAAGTGGTGTGCTTGTGGAGTTATGGAGGGCCCCCATGGCCTCACTTGCATACTCATTTTAGGTATAATTTAATTTATGTTTTTACTTCATTTTAACTTCAAGTTTTTGTTAAATGTTCTAATATTGGAAGAGTCTTATTTGAAAGTGTTCTTGTAAGAGAACCATAAGATCTCATACAATTATTAGATTTAGGTTTGTTTCATTTCAACTTTTGAGTTTTTGTTAGATGTTCTAATATTGGAGGAGATACTAAAATTCATGTATTCTTGTAAGAGAACCTTAGGATCTTGAGGAATGTTAAATTTATGCTTGTTTAATTATTGGAAGAGATCTTGACGAATGTGTTCTTGTAAGGGAACTTTAAGATCTCTAACAAATTAGAAATATTTTTAGATCTATATATTTTAGATAAGTACTTCTAAGTTTACCTTCCCGGGTTGACATTAAATTGAACTCTGATTGAAATCATCAATTAGAACCTAACATTTTGGCGCCGTTGCTGGGGAAGTGAAACTAGAAGGATTTAGTAATTTTATGCATTTGTTTTTAATGGACTAATTTGTGGAACTTGGTGACTAGGTTCGTAAAGGAAGTTCAAAGTTTGGAGCATTTTATTTTCGCACATAGTTAATTTAAATTCAGTGTTTGTTTTAAACCCCCCATTTCTCACTAATCCATCTATGGATGAGGAAGTTGAAGATGATAAACAGGTACTTCTTGGAGAGCAAGAAAAATAATGAAGACTGGTTTCAAAAGAAACTTGCGCCAACTCCAAGAATAAGACAAGTTACTCACATCCTTGTAAACAATCAGGTAAAAATTTTAAATCTTGATGTGAGCATTTTTCAATTTTTGATCCGTAGATGGCTTCACTGGAAGCATTATTTTACTTGGAAAATAAAACATCTTTCAATTTCATGTACAATAGCTTAAAAATAAAAAATAAAACGAGATCTCATATAATTTCGTCGTAGAATTTCCTTGTATAATTTTCTTTTAATCTTATTTTAAATCATCATGAATAAATGAATAAATTTGCATTTCTATGTCTTGTTTCTGTATCACAGGTGAGCCAGAAGCTTGATTATCAGAAAGCTTTGTCATCCGAGAGTCTAAATTCCCCCACGACATTACAGAAAGAGTGTAGATAATGCGAGGTTTTGTCACAGATCTTAATTGTGTTTATATCCATCCACGCTAACCTGCATAAATAAAAAAAACAAATAAACAGATTAGTATGCTCTCTTCCTGTGCTTCATGCGATCAGGAAGATCATAAAATTTATCGATTTATTTCAAATAAAAATACTCTCACTAGAAAATTAATCTGCAATATGACAATAAAGAATTTTTTTTTGAATGAGCGAAAAAATCATTTTAAAAAAAATTATAAAAAAAAAAAGTTTTTTTTTAAGTTTTATTATTAAAAATACACAAATAAATAAATAAAAAATAAAAAACAAAAAAAAATAATTTAAAGAATAGTGGACCACCAGAGAGAGCTCATGGGAAACCAAGAGAACGAGCTTAGACTTCATGAAATCTAAGGCATTGAAGATTCGAACAGTAGACTTGGGAAAAGGAATCCTTAGCTTTTGTTGATGGTTTTCTTCGCAAACATCGAATGTAACTCTAAAAGCAATGCAAAGGGCCTTCGAAAGAGATATAATGAGCAATGATAGAAGAATCAACTGTTTTCAAATGGCCATCCAACCCCCTATGATTTTCCCATCGTTTAATTGACTAATGATACTATTACTCTTATACTGCCAGTCTGTGGAGCGAGAAAACCAAATCAACAGTGTTCATAATGGGATGGCATGCCCTTTTTCATATCAAAAGTGCCGAACCCTAATGTGATCCTCTCTATTTTTATTTGGTGCAAATATTATGAGTATATATCGACAAAAATGTTGCAACAGGTTTCAGATATATCATCAAAAATCTGAGGACGAGGATGTTACCTATTTTAAATTTAGAATCCTCTCTATTTTTAAGTATATATCGGCATGCATTCCTTCATTGACATTATTGAGAATTTCTGAATTATCTATTTTTGGCTGCAAATTTCTTCGTGAAAATTCTGGAAGAATCAATGAAGAGCACGACACCTGCTCATGGAGCAAAACATTGCATTTGAGCTAGCTCAACAGGAGGCAGAAACAATTATTCACGCTCGGTTGTAATGAACCATGAGATGCATACTCCGATGCACGCAATTATCTTTCAAGGCTTGAGGAGGGGATCTTGGAGATAAACATCCATATATATAATCTCCCCAGTATGTTTCATGAGGTTCACAATTTGGTAAAGCCAATTGCATCTGTGAAGAAGTTGTTTGTGTCAATAAATCTCGCTTCAAACCTATCAAAGTACGCTACCAGTGATGATAAACATTTTATGAAAACTATTTTAAATATGTTAGGGAATTTTGAGAGGAGGCACGGTGGCCTGATCAGCCTTTGGATCTCTGCGTCTCATATCAGGCATGGGCTTTCCCGTTGGCACCACTCCTCCACCGGACAAGCCTCTTCACATTCAACATGAAATTATTTAGGATGATGGGAGCACATATCCAGAACCCCCATTGGATCGAATTGCAGAAAGAGGAAAGTGACATGCCACCAGACAATTTTCTGATAAATATAGCTTGCCTTGCCATGAGATGGGAATTCAATTTGGTGCATACAATTGTCAGAGCAGTCCAATTCGTGCTGGATTTGTTTCATGTCAGTTGGTATATAACGTTAATTTAATTGTTCATAACCCAATATCCACCATTAAATTGTGGCTTCTCCTATAGCAGACAAATTGGTTTCGAAATTATTGATAATTCCAATAGTCATTTCATCACACAAGGTAGTGTAAGCAGAATATTTATTCAGTTGCAACATGTTGATACTGGCGGCGGTCTCCACAGTCCTAATAAGAGGAACAGATCTCTTTTTTTCATATCAAATAACGGGATTTTGAAGCAAACATTTTGGTGCCACCAACAAATTTTATGGTACCAAGAATCGAGGCAAACCTTTGAACTTTATTTCCTTGGAAACAAATTCCCTTCTCTGCTGAAAATGTTGAAATTTTGTTTTTACAATCACTTTCATACAATGGTTCACATATTGGTTCATATGTCTTATGCATATGCATTGACTTTGTGTGTGCGCTCCATTCGAGCATTTGATATTTTTTCATGTGTAACGTCGCGGGTTGGTGATGTTATGGCAAATGGGCAAAGCATAGAAAATCATGACACGGCGAAACTTTGGACAAGGAGTAACAATTAGTTTTCTTCCTGAATTTTTATTTTTATTTTTCTTTGACGCATCTGTATTAAAATCTTGTAATTTTTAAATGACGCAGATTTTGGAAAATACAAGATCGACGACATGTGAAATTCGATATCATCGATGCAAATCATGAAACAATTTCGACTATGGTCGAGATTTGCATAATTGCAACAAAATTGAATTTTATTTACAAAAGTTACATAAGAAGGGAATTAATTAGACTAATTTCATATTTTAAAATCGATTTGTAACAAAAATCATGGAATTGGGCTAACTTATACATTTTATTTTATTTAAATATGTTTCATTGGTGTTTAATTTTTGCATAAACAAACCAAGTAGAAATTGATCACTTTTGCTTGGATATATTTATGTTTTGTGAATGCCAAGTTTTTGCAAGTTTGCGTTAATCAAATGATCATTCAAGGAGTCTAATTTGTCAACAGTTGGACTTCCAACAGATCAATTTTATGATGAATCATGTGAATAAGTCCATATTCATTCCAACCAATCTTTTCTTCCCTTTGTAAAATTGTAAACCCCAATGAGTTCTCAATGCAAGCCAAAATCCCTTTTTCCCAGCAAGTTTCAATCATGCAGTCAAATCTACTTCTTTTCATGCATTTCCTTTCATCCATTCCTAGCTCATCAATAAAAGCCAAGAATTTTACTTACAAACTTCTTGCCATTTTCCATTTCCATTTCCTTTTTCCTACCATTTTCATCTTCTGCCAATAAAACCCTACTTCTACATATCGTTGAGTCAAAATCCTAGAGTCTAATTATCTTTGTAAAAACACCTCAAGGCTTGCATGCCTTAATGGAAAGTACTCTTGTCAATGAAAAATGGGAGTACATTAATATCCCTTGTTCATTGGATCTTGTAGGTGACTTGACCACAACAAACTTATTCGTACCTACAAAGATGTGTTAGGCATCTTGACTCCCATTGGAATCAATGGTGTGGAGATCTCATGTTGTCTAGTGGCATTAATTAATGGCCACTAAGCCAAAAAATGCTTACTATGTTCGACACCATCACATTTAATCACATATTAATATTTGTGCCATCGACCGTTGAAGATTTGAAGACCCATATTTTGTAGCAGATGAAGCAGATTTCCTTTCATTCTTTTTCAGTTTGTCATGACTTGAGGACAAGTCAATAAATAAAGTTAGGGGGGAGGGGGGGGAATGTAACTTCTATATTTTGTATACCTTCCAAGCCTTATACATTTTCAGCCATATTCAGCAAACTCATCACATTCATCAGAATGTCCAGCAGAAGATCCAGCAGTAGATATGACAATACAGATCCATTTTCATCCACAACTTGCAGAAGAAGCTTTAGATCAGAATTGTAGCAGCTGAACATGCATGATTCATCCACTTCTGTAGGTAATTAAGGTATGATTTTTTCTAACCTTTAATCTTGAAATTCTTTTTAGATGCTAAAATGATGATATTTGGAAAATATTCCACTATTTCACTATTCCCTTTCTCTTTAAAAATTGCCAAAAACCATCAGTTGGGGGGGGAATTTCACACTTCATTTTTTCTCCCATTCATATTACATCTTAACCCACATAGTATTCCCACAATAAAAATTACTACAAAATGATGAGCATATTAAATGACTTCTTAAAAATGATGAGCATATTAAATGAATTCTTAAAATGATTGATCTCAACAAATTAAATAATGATTGTAAACACAAGAACCAATCATTAAAAAGAGATCTCAACAAAGTAAATAATGATTGTAACACAAGAAACAATCATTAAAAGATGCAAGTGCTTTGCAAAAATAAAAGTTATCCAAAGATGTGCAAAGTTAAAAGGAAGTCAATGATTGAAAGATGGTTGTTACACAAGAACCAAACATCTTGTAAACGGAAGCTCATCTAAGAATCAAATCAAATAAGTCATTGTAGTAGCTTGCATGAGGACATGCAAGAGCTTTAGTTGGGGAGTATGCTTGGGCTTCAAAATGTCATACAAATATCACTCATTACCATACATTTTTCACCTATGCTTCCATTATATCACTCATTATTCACCACCATGTCACTTCATTTTCCCTATTGTTCACCATTAATGGGTCTCATTTATATCTTCAAAATATTATTTATTTTTAAGCATTTTTAAGAGAAATTCTTGATTAAATATCAGAAAATAATATATTTTACTTCATATATGGAAAGTGGATTGTTTTTGTGACATGTGTAGGTGCCAAGGAAGCTTCCAAGACAACTTTATGTGGCCTTGAATGATCAAATTCGAATTTGACAAGATAAACCTCATGGAGAAGATCAAGGACAAAAGGGGGTTATGTGTCTAGATGGTTGAGAGATGTATGGAACTAAAAAGAGATTAGTGGATCATCATTATGAGTTTGTTACTCATCCCATTGTATAAATAGGAGTACAAACTGCTCCATTTGTAAGTATTTGTAATCTTAGAATTTTGGAGTATGTAATCTTAGAAACTTAGAGTTGGTTTGTAATGGAGATTTTGAAATAAATAATCATACTTTGATTTTGCCTCTACATCTGAGTCTCCTTTGAAGTGGTGTGCTTGTGGAGTTATGGAGGGCCCCCATGGCCTCACTTGCATACTCATTTTAGGTATAATTTAATTTATGTTTTTACTTCATTTTAGCTTTCAAGTTTTTGTTAAATGTTCTAATATTGGAAGAGTCTTATTTGAAAGTGTTCTTGTAAGAGAACCATAAGATCTCATACAATTATTAGATTTAGGTTTGTTTCATTTCAGCTTTTGAGTTTTTGTTAGATGTTCTAATATTGGAGGAGAACCTAAAATTCATGTATTCTTGTAAGAGAACCTTAGGATCTTGACGAATGTTAGATTTATGTTTGTTTAATTGTTGGAAGAGATCTTGATGAATGTGTTCTTGTAAGGGAACTTTAAGATCTCGGACAAATTAGAAATCTTTCTAGATCTATATATTTTTGATAATTACTTCTAAGTCTACCTTCTCAGGTTGACATTAAATTGAACTTTAATTTACATCATCAATTAGAACCAAACAAAGGGTAAGGTTAAGGTTACATTATGTTAAAGGTTATGGTTAAGGTTAGGTTAAGGGTAAATTCAAGGTTAAGGTTCAAGTTACGGGTTTAGTTAGGTTAAGGTTACGTTAAGGCAAAGGTTAAGGTTAGGGTTACGTTAAGGTAAAGGTTATGGTTAAGGTTAGGGTTAAGGGTAAAGTCACGGTTAAGGTTAGGTTAAGGTTAAGGTTAAGGGTTTGGTCTAGGTTAGGGTTAGTCTATACTTAAGGTCAAGGTTAAGGTTAGGTTAAGGTTAGGGTTAAGGGTTTGGTCAAGGTTAAGGTTATAGTTAAGGTCAAGGTTAATATTGTGGTTAAGGTTAAGGTTAAGGTTAGGAAAAGGTTAATGTTAAGGGTAGGTTATAGTGAAGGTTAAGGTTAAGACCCATAACCTTAAACCTTAACCTTAACCTAACCTTAAACTTAACCTTATCTTAACCTTAACATTAACCTTAAACTTAACCTTAACTTTACCCTTAACCTTAGGTTAACCATAACCTTAACCTAACCTTAAAATTAACCTTACCCTTAACCTTATCTAAACCTTACCTTAAACATAACCTTAACCTTATCTTAACCTTACCTTAACCATAACATTAACCTTGACCTTAACTATAACCTAACCATAACCTTGACCAAACCCTTAACCTTAACCTTAACATAACCTTAACCTTAAATAAACCCTTAACATCAACCTTAACCTTACCCTAACCATAACCATAACATTACCCTAACCATAACCTTAACTTTAACCTTATCCTAACCTTAACCAAACCCTTAACCTTAACCTTAACCTAACCTTAACCAAACCCTTAACCTTAACCTTAACCTTAACCTTAATCTAACCTTATCCTTGACTTTACCCTAAACCTAACCTTAACGTTAACTATAAACTAACCCTAACCATGACCTTAACTTTACCCTTAACCTTGACCTTAACCTTAACCTTGACCTTGACCTTGACCTTGACCTTAACCTTAACCTTATCTTACCCTTAACCTAACCATTACCTTAACTATAACCTAAACCTAACCTTGATTGACCTTAACCTAACCTTAACCCCTTAACCTTAAGCTTAACCTTCCTAAAACCATAACCTTAACCATGACTTTACACTTAACCTAACCTTAACCTTAACCTTGACCTTAACTATAACCTAACCCTAACCTTAAAATTAATCTTAAATTAACCTTAACCTTAAACTTAACCTTCCCATAACCTTAACCTTATCCTTAACCATAACCTAACCTTAACCTTGACCTTAACTATAACCTAATCCTAACCTTGACCAAACCCTTAACCTTAAACTTAACCTTAACCTTTACCTAACCTTACCCTAACCTTAACCCTAACCATAACCTTAACTTTACCCTTAACCTAACATTAAACTTAACCTAACCTTAACCATAAACTTAACCTAACCTCAACCTTAACCTTAAACCTAACCTTAACGTTAAACTAAACTTATCCTTAACTTTACCCTTAACTTTAACCTCAACCTGACTAAACCCGTAACCTTAAGCACAACCTTAACATTAAGCTAACCTTAACCTTGACCTTAACTATAACCTAACCCTAACCTTAACCTTGACTTTACCTAACCAAATTTAAGGTTAAGGTTAACGTTAAGATAAGCTTAAGGTTAGGTTAAGGTTAAGGTTAAAGTTACAGGTTTAGTCAGGTTAAGGTTAAGGTTAAGGTTAAGGGTTTTGGAAGGTTAAGGTGAAGGTTAAGGTTAAGGTTAGGTTAAGGTAAAGGTCAAGGTTAAGGTCAAGGTTAAGGATAAAGTTAAGGTCAAGGTTAGGGTTAGGTTATAGTTAAGGTTAAGGTTAGGTTAAGGGTAAAATAAAGGTTACGGTTAAGGTGAAGGTTAAGTGTAAGGTTAACAATAACTTAACCTTAACCTTCACTATAACCCAACCCTAACCTTGACCAAACCCTTAACCTAACCTTAACCTTAACCTTAACCTTCCCATAACCCTAACCTTAATCTTAAATTTAACCTTAACCTAACCTTAACCTTAACCTTAACCTTTAGCTAACCTTAACCTTATCCTTAACATTTACCTAACCTTAACCTTAACCTTAACCTTGAAATTAAGGGTAATCTTTGGTCAAGGTTAGGGTTACGTTATAGTTAAGGTTAATGTTAAGGTTTGGGTTAAGGTTAGGGGAAGGCTATAATTAAGGTCAAGGTTAAGGTTAGGTTAAGGTTAAGGTTAATGTTAAGGGTTTGGTTAAGGCTAAGGTTAAGGTTAAGGTTAAGGGTAAAGTTAAGGTTAAGGTTAAGGGGTTAAGGTTAGGTTAAGGTAAAGTCAAGGTTAAGGTTAAGGTTAAGGGGGTAAGATTAAGGTGAAGGTTAAGGTTAAGGTTAAGATTAAGTTAAGGTTAAGGTTAGATTAAGGTTAAGTTAAGGGTAAAGTCAAGGTTAAGGTTAAGGTTAAGGTTATAGTTAAGTTAAGGTTAAGGTTAAGGTTAAGGGTAAAGATAAGGTTATGGTTAAGGTTACATTAAGGGTAAAGTCAAGGTTAAGGTTAGGGTAAGGTTAAGGTTAAGGTAAGGTTAAGATAAGGTTAAGGGTAAGGTTAAGGTTAAGGTTATGGTTAAGGTAAGGTTAAGAGTAAAGTTAAGGTTATGATTAGGACAAGGTTAAGATAATTTCAAGGGTAAGGTCAAGGTTAAGGTTAAGGTTATGGTTATGGGAAGGTCAAGGTTAGGGTTATGGTTATGGGAAGGTCAAGGTTAGGGTTAAGGTTAGGGGAATGTTAAGGGTAAGGTTAAGGTTAAGTTAAGGTTGAGGTTAAGGTTTGGTCAAGGTTAGGGTTAGGTTATGGTTAAGGTTAAGGTTAGGTTAAGGGAAACGTGAAGGTTAAGGTTATGGTTATGGGAAGGTTAAGGTTAAGGTTAAAGGGTTAAGTTTAGGTTAAGGTTAATGTCAAGGTTAAGGTTAAGGTGAAGTTTAAGGTTAAGGTTAATGTTATGGTTATGGGAAGGTTAAGGTTAAGGTTAAGGTTAGGTCAATGTTATGGTTAATGTTAAGGTTAAGGTTAAGGGTTTGGTCAAGGTTATGGTTAGGTTATAGTTAAGGTCAAGGTTAGGTTAGGTTAGGTTATAGTTAAATTATAGGTTAGGGTCAAGGTTAAGGTTAAGTTAAGGTTAAGTTTAAGGTCAAGGTCAAGGTTAAGGTTAAGGTTAAGTTTAAGGTTAGGTTAAGGGTAAGCTTAAGGTTACATTTAGGTTATAGTTAATGTTATGGTTAGGGTAAAGGTAGGGTTAGGTTATAGTTAAGGTTATTGTTAGGTTAAGGTTAAGGTTAAGGTTAATGTTAGGTTAATCTTAAGCTTAAGCTTAAGGGTTTATTCTAGGTTAGGGTTAGGTTATAGTTAAGGTCAAGGTTAGGTTAGGTTATAGTTAAAGTTAAGGTTAAGGTCAAGGTTAAGGTTAAGGTTAAGGTCAAGGTCAAGGTCAAGTTTAAGTTTAAGGTTAGGTTAAGGGTAAGCTTAAGGTTACGGTTAGGTTATAGTTAATGTTATGGTTAGGGAAAAGGTAGGGTTAGGTTATAGTTAAGGTTAAGGTTAAGGTTAGGTTAAGGTTAAGGTTAAGGTTAAGGGTTTGGTCAAGGTTAGGTTTAGGTTATAGTTAACGGTAAGGTTAGGTTATGTTATAGTTAAAGTTAAGGTTAAGGTTAAGGTTAAGGTTCAGGTTCAGGTTAAGGTTAAGGTTAAGGTTAGGTTATAGTGAAGGTTCAAGTTAAAACTCGTAACCTTGACCTTACCCTTAACCTTAACCTTAACTTTAACCCTAACCTTGACTTTACCCTTAAAATAACCTTAAACTTAACTATAAACTAACCCTAACCTTGACCAAACCCTTAACATTAACCTTAACCTTACCCTTAACCTTAAGCTTAACCTTAACCTTAACCTTACTAAACTCGTAACCTTACCCTTAACCATAACCTTAACTACAACCTAACCCTAACCTTGACCAAACCCTTAACCTTAACCTGACTAAACCCATAACCTTAACCTTAACCTTAACCATAACCTAACCCTAACCTTGACCAAACCCTAAACCTTAACCTTAGCCTTAACCATAACCTTAACCTTCCCCTATCTTTAACCCTAACCTTAACCTTAACCATTAACCTTAACCTTACCCCATTAATCTTAACCTTAACCATAACCCTAACCTTAACCTGAACCTTTACCCTAAACTTAACCCTAACCTTAACCATAACCTTAACCTTAACTATCAGCTAACCCTAACCTTGATCAAACCCTTAACCTTAACTTTACCCTTAACCTAACCTTAACCTTAACTATAACCTAACCAGAACATTGAGCAAACCCTTAATCTTAACCTTAACCTGACTAAACCTGTAACCTTAACCTTAACCTTACCTTAACCTAACTTTAACCTTAACCTTACCCTAACCTTAACCCTAACCTTACCCCTAACCCTAGCCTTGACCAAACCCTTAACCTTAGCCTTGACCTTAACCTAACCTTAACCTTAACTTTACCCTTAACCTTCAGCTTAACCTTAACCTCAACCTAAATAAACTCGTAACAATTAACCTTAACCTTACTCTTAACCTTAACCTTGAATTTACCCGTAACCTAACCTTAACCTTAACTATAACCTAACCCTAACCTTAACCTTAACTTTACCCTTAACCTTAGCCTTAACCTAACCTTAACCTTCCTCTAACCTTAACCCTAACCTTAACCTTAACTTTACCCTTAACCTAACCTTAATGTTAACTTTAACATTAACCTAACATAACCTTAGCCTTAACCTTAACCAAACCCTTAACCTTGAATTTAACCTTAATCTTAACCTGCCAAAACCCGTAACCTTAACCTTAACCTAACCTTAACCTTGACTTTAACCTTAACCTAACCTTAACCTTACCTTTACCCTTAACCTAATCCTAATCTTAACTTAACCTTAACCTTGACTTTACCCTTAGCCTAACCTTAACCTTGACCTTAACTATAACCTAACGCTAACCTTGACGAAACCTTAACCTTAACGTTAACCTAATCTTAACCCTAAATTAACTATAACCTTAACCTAAACTTAACCTTAACCTTAACCTTAACCTTGGCCTAACTGTAACTTTAACCTTAACCTAACCCTATCCTTAACTTTACCTTTAACCTAACCTTAACCTTAACTTTAACCTAACCCTAACCTTAACTTTACCCTTAACCTAACCTTAACGTTACCCTTAACCTTAACCTTATCTTAACCTTAACCTTACCCTAACGTTAACCTTAACCTTAAACTTAAACTTAACCTGACTAAACTCGTAACCTTAACCTTACATTAACCTAACTTTAACCTTAACCTTAACCTAACCTTACCCTAACCTTAACCTTAACTTTACCCTTAACCTAACCTTAATCTTGACCTTGACCAAACCCTTAACCTTACCTTAAACTTAACTTTAACCTTAACCTTAACCTAAACCTATGGTTAAGGTTAAGGTCAAGGTCAAGGTCAAGGTTAAGGTTAGGTTAAGGGTAAGGTTAAGGTTAAGGGTTAAGGGTTTGGTCAAGGTTAGGGTTAGGTTAGAGTGAGGGTTAAGCTTAAGTTAAGGCAAAAGTCAAGGTTAAGGTTGTGGTAAGGTCAAGGTTAAGGGTAAAGTCAAGGTTAAGGTTACATTAAGGGTAAATTCATGGTTAAGGTTAGGTTAAGGTTAGGGTAAAGTTAAGGTTAAGGTTAGGTTAAGGTTAATATTAGGTTAAGGTTAAGGTTAAGGTTAGTGTTAAGGGTTTGGTTAAGATCAGGGTTAGGTTAAGGTTAATTTTAAGAGTTTGGTCAAGGTTAGGGTTTGGTTATAGTTAAAGCCAAGGTCAAGGTTAAGGGTCTGGTTAAGGTTAAATTTAAGGGTTTGGTCAAGGTTGGGGTTAGGATATAGTAAAGGTTAAGGTTAAGGTTATGTTAAGTTAAGGTTAAGGTCAAGGTTTGGTTAAAGTTAAGATTAGTTTAAGGGTAAAGTTAAGGTTAAGGTTAGGTTAAGGGTAAAGTTAAGGTTAAGGTTAGGGGAAGGTTAAGGTTAAAGTTAATGTTAAGGTTAAGGGTTTGGTTAAGGTTAGGGTTATATTAGAGTTAAGGTTAAGGTGAAGGTTAAGGTTAAGGTTAAGGGTTTAGTCAGGTTAAGGTTAAGGTTAAGGGTTTTGTCAAGGTTAGGGTTAGCTTAAGGTTAAGGGTAAAGTTAAGGTTACGGTTAGGTTAAGGGTAAAGTTAAATTTAAGGTGAAGTTAAGGTTAAGGTTAAGGTTATGGTAAGGTTAGGGTAAGGTTAAGGGTTGAGGTTAACTTAACCTTTACCTAACCTTAACCTTCCCATTACCATAACCTTAACCTTACCCTTAACCTTAACCTTAACCTTACTTCATTAACCTTAACCTTAACCTTCCCATAACATTAACCTTAACCTTAAATTTAACCTTACCTTAACCTTAACCTTAACCTAACCTTAAATTTAACCTTAACCTTAACCTAACCTTAAACTATGTATGACACCTAAGAACAGAAAATGTTAATTCACCAATTGCAAAGCTTGACAAGGAAAGTAACTCATAACATTAACTTAGTCCAATTCATTTCATTAGAGGTATGTTGGAACAACTTGAGAAAAGGATAAGTTTGATGCAATGAGGTTCTTTTAAGTAAACAACAACTTACAATATCATAGAGAAAATATCATCCATAGTTAGAAATTTGTTGGAACATGTTGAGAAAATATTATCTACAACATAGTAAGGAACTCTATGCTAATTTAAGTTATGACACTAAAATCAACTCACTTTGCGACTCAAAATGTTACTATTAAGCCTCATTCAAGGGTTAGAGATCTCTTGGAATAGCTTTGGAAAAAGGTTGTTTGTAAAATTATGAGAAATTGCAAAACATCCAAGACCTTAAAATGATATTACTAATTCTTGTCCATATGATAATAATTTGTTAGAAGAGACTAAGAATAAGAGAATTTTGTAAATAATGAAGGCCTTTAAGTCGAACTTAACAGAACTAGAATACAACTAGCTAATAAAACTTGAAATGCAATGAACAGAACTAAACTAATACGCAATTAGCCTTCGAAATAATACAGCTCTATCTCATTCAGTGTTAGTGATATTTTGGAACAACTCATGAGAACAATATTGACTGCACTATTCGATGTAAGTAAGCATAAAACATGAAGTTCAGAAAACTGCCTACATTAAGAACGAAATAGAGCTAAAGTTACTTATCTAAAAAAAATATGCACAAAGCCTTTCAGACATTAGGGGCCCTCTACCATCGGATTGGCACACGAATCTCCTCAATATTGCTTCAGATCATGTATTAAATTTGTACTTATTTCATTAAAGGAAAATGCTTCAAAAACAGAGTATTACCATCTTAGACAACTTAACAACAAAACATCAACTAACTAATTGTCTCTCGGTTCAACAAGTTATTTTTATAAACAAAATACATAATTGTCATTGAGAAGAAACAGGGATAGGTGTCTTTTTCAATTAAAATCGAATTAGAAATCCTGTTGAGGCCTCGTACTTTGCTGAATACACCTGCAGAGTCCTTGTCCTGGTAGAAGTCTATTTCTTAGTTTTGGTTTCCTCCACGTGCATAACCACTTGTAGATTTTTGCTCAGACTTCATAGAGGGCAAGGAATGATGTGGGTGATTTCTGGAATTAAACCATATGTTTTTTTCCTTTAAGTGACACCTATAACCTATTTGAACATAAAGATAGTTGCGGAATATGCGATTAGCTACAGAATGGCTGCATTCTGTAGCTAAGTCTAGTAAAAAATCACTACAACAACAAGACCACAAAATTTTAGTAAGTCAGTTATTGTATGCATTTTTAAAGTGACTTTAATCAATCCTATTGATATTTTAATACTATAATTGATAAAGGACAAAGGAAATGAAGTGAAATTTGGTGAAATAAAAGGACATCTTTGGGGCTCAACACTAACCTTAAGGGTTTAGTCAGGTTAAGATTAGGTTAATGTTAAGGTTTAGGGTTTGGTTAAGGTTATTTTAAGGTTAATGGTTTTCTCAAGGTTAGGGTTAGGTTATAGTTAAGGTTAAGGTCAAGGTCAAGGTTAGCCTTAACCTAACCTTCCCCTAACCTTAACCCTAACCTTAGGTAAAGTTAAGCTTAAGGTTAATGGGTTAAGGTTAGGTTAAGCTAAAGTCAAGGTTAAGGTTTGGTTAAGGGTAAAGTTAAGGTTAAGGTTAAGGTTAAGGTTAAGGTTAACCTTACCCTTACCTTAAACATTAACCTTAACCTTAACCATAACCTAACCCTAACCTTAGTTTTACCCTTAACCTAATGTTAACCTTGAATTTTCCCTTAACGTAACCTTAACTTTAACCAAACCCTTAACCTTAACCTTATCCTTAACCTTGACCTTAACCTTAACCTAAAAATTAACCTTAACCTTACCCTTAACCTTAATCTTCACAAACCCTTAAGGTTAGGTTAAGGTTAAGGTTAAGGTTAGGGTTAAGGTTAAGGTTAGGTTAAGTTTAGGTTAAGGTTTTGTCAAGGTTAGGGTTAGGTTAAGGTTAGGTTAAGGTTAAGGTTAAAGGTAAAGTCAAGGTTAAGGTTACGTTAAGGGTAAAGTCAATTTTAAGGTTAGGTTAAGGGTAATGTTAAGGTTAAGGGTAATGTTAAGGTTAGGTTAAGGTTAAGGTTATGGTTAAGGTTAGGTTAAGGGTGAAGTTAAAGTTAAGGTTAGGTTAAGGTTAAGGTTAAGTTAAGGTTAGGTTAAGGTTAAGGTTAATGTTAGGGTAAGGTTAAGCTTAAAGTTAAGGTTAAGGGTTTGGTCAAGGTTAGGGTTAGGTTATAGTTAAGGTGAGGGTTAAGGTTAAGGTTAGGGTTAATGTTAGGTTAAGTTTAAGGGTTTGGTCAAGGTTAGGGTTAGGATATAGTTAAGATTAAGGTTAAGGTTAGGTTAAGTTAAGGTTAAGGGCAAGGTTAAGGTCAAGTTAAAGATAATATTATGTTAAGGGTAAAGTTAAGGTCAAGCTTAGGTTAAGGGTAGCGTTAAGGTTAAGGTTAGTGTTAAGGTTAGGGGAAGGTTAAGATTAAAGGTAAGGTTAAGGGTTTGGCCAAGGTTAGGGTTAGGTTATAGTTAAATTTAAGGTTAAGGTAAAGGTTAAGGGTAAGATTAAGGTTTAGGTTATGGGTTTAGTCAGATTAAGGTTAAGGTTAAGGGTTTGGTTAAGGTTAATGTTAGATTAAGGTTAAGGTTAAAGTTAAGGTTAAGGTTAGGTTAAGGGTAAAGTTAAGGTTAATGTTAGGTTAAGGTTAGGGTAAGTTTAGGGTAAGGTTAAGGGTGAAGGTTAACTTAACCTTAACCTTAACCATAACCTAAACTTTAATATTAACCTTAACCTTCACCTTAACCTGACTAAACCCGTAACATTTACCTAACCTTAACCTTAACCTTGACCTTACCCTTAACCTTAACCTTGCCCCATTAAAATTAACCTTAAACTTAACCTTAACCTTTCCTTAACCTTAACCTTAACCTAACCTTAACCTTAACCTTGACCTTAAACTTAACCTTCACCCTTAACCTTAGCTTAACCTTAACCTAAAATTATCCTTTACTTAACCTTAACCTTAACCTAACCTTGACCTTAACTATAACCTAATCCTAACATTGGTGTTGCACCATTTTTTGGTCATCTAACCTATTATCATTAGATGGACCCATGTACATCATGTAAGACCAGTTTTACTCCAAGTAAAATTGCTTTCACTATGAAAATAACTTAGTAAATCACCTTTATTAAGTTATTTATGGTCTAAAAAGGAAACCCCATAAGGAAATATTAAGTAAATATATATTTGTTTGATTTTCCTCAAGAAACAATTAGTTAAACAATAGTTTAAATAATATTTCTAGTTATATTTAACCCAAAACAAAGAAATTAATTAGATAAATCATTATTTATCTTATTAGTTTCTAAAGAATAATTGTTTAAACCTTATTTAAATAATATTGTTTGTTAAATATGACTAATTCACCCTTAAATAATTAAATAAATAATTATTTATTTGATTATTACTCAACCATATCTTTAAAATGATAAATAAATCATTTATTTATTTATTATTTACAAATGAGGGGATTTGAATCAAGTCAAATTCATTTTCCCTCCAAAAAATATAATAAAATATTCCATAACAGTTGGATCTAGATTTCGTTAATAATATTTTAACTATGCACTAATCTCTACACTAATTCAATATTTTGTTATAAATAGAAGGGTTTTCCCATTGATTTGTCACCTTTTGTTGCCTAAAGATCACTCTGGATCTCAACACTTGTTCTGGCTATTGATCCATAATCATAGCCATACTTTTCCACTTTTGTCTCATTTTTCTACACCATCAAGAGAGGGAAGTTATAAATCTGAAGTGATGAGGACTCACAAGAACCCATCCCATTAAGGAGAATAGGGAACACCCTCTTGTGTTTTCCTCCCAGGTGCCATTAATAAAATTATTCATTGCATATATTCTTGTTTTGTCTATTGGATCTATGGAGTAAATCTTATTTTTCTACTGTTTAATGACTTCTAAGGCATAGATCTATATTTTTGCAGCATTTGTATTGATCATCTAATTGCATATCTAAAGATATTGGCAGTCATTTCTGCTGTTAGGGCTATAAGTTATGTGTAGCTAAAGTGTTTTTTTCTCGTACACTTCGAATAAAGATTCATACTAACAATTGGTAAGGTCAAGGTTAAGGTTAAGGTTATGGCTATTGGAAGGTTAAGGTTAAGGTTATGGTCAAGGTTAAGGGTTTATTGGAAGGTCAAGCTTAAGGTTAGGTTACGGTTAACGTTAAGGTTACGGGTTTAGTTAGGTTAAGCTTAACGTTAAGGGTAAAGTCAAGGTTAAGGTTAGGTTAAGGTTAAGATTAGGGTTAACGTTCAGTTTAACGTTAAGATTAGGGTTATGGGAACGTTAAGGTTAACGTTAAGTGTGAAGGTTAAGGTTACGTGTCTTAACCTTAACCTTAACCTTATCCTTCATCCTTAACCTTAACCTTAACCTTCACTATAACCTAACCTTAACCTTGACCTTAACTATAACATAGCCTTGACCTTAACCTTAACCTTACCTTTACCTTAACCTTAACCTTACCCTTAACCTTGACCTTATACTTAACTTAACCTAACCTTAACAATAACCTAACCCTAACCTTGAACACACCCTTAACCTTATCTTAACCTTAACCTTAACCTACCTATAACCTTACCCTTTACCTTAACCTTGACCTTAACTATAACCTAACTCTAACTTTGACCAAACCCTTAACATTAACCTTAACCTAACACTAACCTTGACCAAACCCTTAACATTAACCTTAACCTTAACCTAATCTTAACCTTAACTTAACCGTAACCCTAACCTAACCTTAACCTTAAACTTAACCTTAACCTTAACCTTAGCCTAACCATAAAATTAACCTTAACCTTAATCTAACCCTAACCTTAACTTTACCCTTAACCTAACCTTAACCTTAACCTTAACCTAACCCTAACCTTGAATTTACCCTTAACATTAAGCTTAACCTAATCTTAACCTTAACCTAACCATAACCTTAACCTTAGCCTAACCATAACCTTAACCTTAACCTAACCCTAACCTTAACTTTACCCTTAACCTAACCTTAACCTTAACCTAACCCTAACCTTAACTTTACCCTTAACCTAACCTTATCCTTAACCTTAACCTTCACCTTATATTAACCTTAACCTAACCTTAATCATAACCTTACCTTGACCTTAACTATAACGAAACCATAACCTTGAAAAAACCCTTAACCTTAACCTTAACCTGAACCTTTACCCTAACATTATCTTAACCTTAAAATAAACTTAACCTTGACATTACCCTTAACGTAACCTTAACCTTAACCTTAACCTAACCCTTAACCTTAACCTTGACCGTAACCTTAACATTTACCTATCTTAATGTTAAACTAACCTTGGCCTTAACTATAACGAAACCCTAACCTTAACCTTAACCTAACATTGAACTTGACCTTAACTGTAACATAACCTTAAACTTTACCAAACCCTTAACATAACCTTAACATTGACTTTACCCTTAATGTAACCTTAAACTTGACCTTAACCTTACCCTTAACATTAACCTTAACCATAACCTTACCGTTAACCTTAACCTTGACCTTGACCTTGACCTTGACCTTTACCTTAACCTAACTTTAACCTTAACCTTAACCTTACCCTTAACCTAACCTTAAGGGTTCTGTCAAGTTAAGATTAAGTTAAGGTTAAGGTTAAGGTTAAGGTTAGGGTTAGGTTAAGGTTAAGGGTTTGGGCAAGGTTAGGGTTAGGTTATATTTAAGGTTAAGGTCAAGGTCAAGGTTAACCTTTACCTAACCTTCCCCTAACATTAACCCTAACCTTAGGTAATTTAAGGTTAAGGTTAAGGGGTTAAGGTTAGGTTAAGGTAAATTCAAAGTTAAGGTTAGGTTAAGGTTAAGGTTTGGTTAGGTCAAGGTTAAGTTTAAGGTTAAGGTTAGCCTTAAACTTACCTTAAACTTACCCTTAACCTTAACCATAACCTTAACCTAACCCTAAACTTAACTATAACCTTAACCTAACCTTAACCTTGACTTTACCCTTAACATAACCTTAACCTTAACCAAAACCTTAACCTTAACCTTAACCTGAACCTTAAATTTACCCTTAACCTTGACCTTAACCTTAACCTAACCTAAACATTAACCTTAACCTTACCCTTAACGTTAAGGTTAAGGTTAAGGTTAGGTTAAGGTTAAGGTTAAGGTTAAAGTTATGTTATATAGTTAAGGTTAAGGGTAAAGTCAAGGTTAAGGTTACGTTAAGGGTAAAGTCAAGGTTAAGGTTAGGTTAAGGGTAAGATTAAGGGTAAAGGGTAAAGTTAAGGTTAAGGTTAAGGTTAAGGTTGGGTTACGGTTAAGGTTTGGTCAAGGTTAGGGTTAGGTTATAGTTAAGGTCAAGTTTAAGGTTAGGTTATGGTTAAGCTTAAGGTTAGGTTAAGATCAAGGTTAAGTTATGGTTAAGATTAAGGTTTGGTCAAGGTTAGTATTAGGTTATAGTTAAGGAAAAGGTTAGGTTAAAATTAATGTTAGGTAAAGTTTAAGGTTAATATTAAGGGTTTGGTCAAGGTTAGGGTTAGGTTAAGGGTAAAGTTAAGGTTAAGGTTAGGTTAAGATTAAGGTCAAGGTTAAGGGTAAACTTAAGGTCAAGGTTAGGTTTAGGTTATAGTTAAGGTTAATGATTTGGTCAAGGTTAGGGTTAGGTTAAGGTTAAGGTTAAGGTTAGGTTAAGGTTAAGGTTACGGGTTTAGTTTGGTTAAGGTTAAGGTTATGGTTAAGGTTAAAGTCAAGGTTAAGGGTTTGATTAATGTTAAGGTTAAGGTTAGGTTAAGTTAAGGTTAAGGTTAAAGTTAGGTTAAGGGTAAAGTTAAGGTTAATGTTAGGGTTAAGGGTTGGGTTAAGGTTAGGGGAAGGTTAAGGTTAAGGTTAAGGTTAAGGTTAGGTTAGGGTGAGGGTTAGGTTATATTTAAGGTTAAGGTTAGGTTAACGGTAAGATAAGGCTAAGATTAAGGTTAAAGTTAAGGTTAGGTTAAGCTCAAGGTCAAGGTTAAGGTTAAGGTTAACGTCATGGTTAAGGGTAAATTTAAGGTCAAGGTTAGGGTTAGGTTATATTTAAGGTTAAGGTTAGGTTAAGGGTAAAGTCAAGGTTAAGGTTAAGGTTAAGGGTAAGGTTAAGGTTAAGGGTTACAGGTTTAGTCAGGTTAAGGTTAAGGTTAAGGGTTACGGGTTTAGTCAGGTTAAGGTTAAGGTTAAGGTCAAGGTTAAAGGTAAGGTTAAGGTTAATGTCAAGGTCAAGGTCAAGGTCAAGGTTAAGGTTAAGTTAGGTTAAGGGTAAGTTTATAGTTGTTAGCTCCCTAATTTGCTCTCCTTTTACCATTTTCCCCTTCCTAAATCATTAACATTTACCTCTGTTTCACCCTTTTATGCACCCTCATCTTGCACCCGTCCAAACACGGTCACACATTTCATATTAAACTTTATTCTTCATGTTTTAATTAAATTTAGCATTAATTAAATATTTATTACATGATTTATTACTTCTAAATCACTTTTGTAACTTATCGATATCTCCAAGTTTATTTGATGGTTAGAGTGCAAGTACTGTGACTGTTGATCTTAGTGCAGGACTGGATCTTGCATTATTTCCATCACAACAGATCTTCGCAGTAGATCTGACCTCCTCGATCACCGCCTTGTCTTGAGCCACTTCAACCATGACATCGAATGATTCAAAGGAAGCCAAGACTAATCCATGAAGGGCGAAAGCTGGTTAGCTATGGTCAGTTTTGCAAAACCGTCTTATCTTGAAGGCCAAAACTAAATTCTGCATTTTTTTATGAATTATTTGAATGATTTGTTTTTGCCTTCGACCAACAGATATATATAATTTAAAGTGTAAATAGGACTTAGAGGATAACTTTGGAGAAGATTTTTTAGAGCGAAGTTGATAGGCGGTAACCGGTCATTTTTTTATCACTCGAATTTGGGCTGGACATTGTATCAACGCATGTATTCGCCTCAATAAATTAATAAAAGGTTTTTCTGCCTCATGTTTCAAAAATTATGTTTCTGTTTTTAAGTTGATGAATTAACTGGTTTATTAAGCAACATTTTAACTTAAAAAGGGAAATGCATTGGTTGACAAGGTCCCAGCCAACCCAACACGTTTACCCTATTTTCTATTTCCTGTAATGTGTGTTTAAATTATTAAAGTGTGATTTAACTTTCAGCACATGTATTCCCATCTTATTAAAAACAGACCCATCATGTGAAGTAGTTATATCTTCTTTCCCTACAAATTTACTTTCCTTCCCTTGATTTCAGATTGGCTTTCATCTGCCTGGTACAAGCAGGAGAAACAAACCTGCACTAGTGCACGTTGGTGTGATATTTTATTTTGCTGAAATTCTGTTTATTTGGTTTTCCACTGCCTGGTACAAGCAGGAGAAATGAACCTGCACCAGTGCACGTTGGTGTGAAGCAACAAGTTTTCTTAATCTACTTTCCATGATTTTCTTTCTTTCTCTAAATTTTTATGACAGGATAAATGATTTCTTCTTTACTTTTGCATTTTGTTAAAATTAGAAACATTCACTTTTATGTCGGCAATTTAATTTAATAGAAAACTAGCACTTGCAATAATTGAACACTTGTTTTTAGGGATTAAAAGCTAAGTGCAGGAAGCTCTGATTCGGCACAAGAACTAGTTTCTTGCCACAATATCTGAGTGCTCTGAACCTTGAAAAGTTCAAGCCTTGCATGAAGTAAAAAGCCTTTAGTAAAGACACTATTTATACCTTCTACATAACTCTTTGATCCTGCACTAGTGCAGGATAGATTAATACAAGAAGGAAAACTCTAAGGAAGAAGGTTTAAGGGCCCATCTAACGAGACTACTAAAGTGTCTCTGCTAAGGGAAAACACACACTCAGTAGATTAAAAAACCATTAGCGGGAGTGATTGCCTTTTATCTTTAATTATCTCTTGCAAATGCATACTTTCTCGTTCCAGTCTTAGATTATTTTTGATGGTTCAAGTTGCCTTCTTCTCTTTTGATTTGATTCTGCAATATTTCCTTTAAAGAAAGTAGGGATTTACATCAGAAATATTCATACCATCTTTGGCATTGCCTGTGCTTCGTCTCTAAGTTTACGAATCCCCCGGGTTGACAAATTAAGTGTTGAGGAGTTTGCTTAAGTGTAATTCCCGCACCCAACATTTTGGCGCCATTTCCAGGGAGGCGATTTAATTTGGTAATAATTTTCTACTTAAGCCAATAGAGGTAATTTTTCTTTATTTCCGCAGTGTTGTTTTTTGAAGGAATTTTACTAGTGTTAATTTATTTCTGACAACATTTTTTAGTTGTTTTTATTTTTTTCTTTTCTTTTCAAATGAATGCCTAGGAAAGGTAAGGGTTTGAAGCCCACTAAGGGCTGAAAGAATTCTAAAAAAAAAAATCATATTGGTTCTCCTTCTGTAAGCAGGAAGCCCAATCCAATTCAAACCCATCATGCAGCAAAAATCCACCTGGATTATAGTAATAACAACTTAGGTGTGGATCAGCCTGTGGAGAGCGGTAAAAGTAAAAGGGGAACAATGGTGGACCAAGAAGATCATTTGGAAGGGACTGGTGACAACCAGGTAAGTGAATGACAATCCACTTTTGTGTTTCCAATTGCGGATCCTGATGTTGTGTTGCAGATGAAGACTATTCCACCATCAGCTCTCCCTCATTTCCATGGTAAAGTTCATGACGATCTCGACTCTTTTATATTTGAGTTTGATATTCTATGTAGAAGTTATGATTATGCAATTGAGGCTCAAAAGTTAAGATTATTTCATGTTACCCTCAAGGACTCGGCTCTCCGCTCGTTTATGAGGTTAGGAGGAAACACCATAACCTCTTGGGATCAGATGAAGAGAGTGTTTTTGTCTAAATATCAAGAATATTGCAAAACTTGGGACATGCAGGATGAAATTTTTACAATCATACAAGATGATGATGAAATGATTGAAGATTATTTGGAAAGATTTATGTATATTTTACAAAGGTCAAAACTTAAGCTTGATTTCAACACTATTAGAAACTTGTTCTTAAGAGGACTTACTGATAATGCTAGAAATGATTTGAATCTATTAGGAAAATCTGATATTACTCAGCAAAATTTTGATCAAATTTGTTAATTATGCAAGAAATTTTCAAGAAACCAGTACAAATCCGGTAGAGGAACTCGAAATAGAAATAGAAAAACTGAATCTACTGATGCTATGATTATTAGACTAGAAAATAAAATGGAAAACATGAAAATTGATATAATGAACATTGTTACCAAACAATTAGACTCCTTAAAATTTCAGCAGAAACTCATGAAAGAACAAGTGTCATTATGTATTTTTAGTCCTAAATGTAGAGACAAGCATCCTCCTAAAGAATGTCCTCTTAATTTGAAAGAACCTAATAAGTGTACTATTTGTGCATAAGACCATATCACAGAAAAAATTCCCTCTATACGAGGACTTAAAGTTGTATTTACAGGGGAGAGCTTGAAGTTGAATACTTGAATGCTATGGGAGCAAGAAGGAATTGGCCTCAGGCAGGTACAGGTATGGCTTTTGAATTTTCTCCACACTATTTTGGTTGTAATTCACATGCATATTCTTATCCTAACTCTCATCAGCAGTGGAAGTATGGGAATAAATATAAGCATGGGAAACCTTCTTAACCATGGAAACAAGGTTGGAGAGGGCCAACTCATTCTCCATATTCCTACCAGCCACCTATGCAGTTTTTATCACCCAAAAATTCTCAAAACATCATTATGTCAACTCTGCTTTTGGTCATGATTTCAAGGATGTCCAAAAGTCATTTTAAGTCTGGGTAAAGGGTAGGTTATATTTCCAGTTCAAATAAAGTCCTCTAGGTCAACTCCATGATCAATAAACTCTGAAATTTTACCTGGTTTTAGTCATGGTCTTAGATAGGTGATTAGGTCATTTCATGCTTTAAAGGGTAGCTGATAGGGTTAGAGTCTCAAAATTATCATTTCCAAACAAAGTTTAACAACCTTATTCCATGATTTAAAGGTCCCATCATCCATTACGAAGTCATTCCATTATTTTTAGGGTCAATTTTTTGAAATCATATAGGAATCCACGTTTTTGTAGCGCAGCTAGTTCAAAAAAGGTGATTTGCACTAAGAAACTGCTGAAACAAACTTTTTCATTAAAAAACTATGTTTTATGGTTTTAGTAGTCAACTTCCAAAGGGGTTCCGGACCAACATAAAACTCATTTTTGAAAAATGAAAGAGGTTTTTCTTCCTAACATACTTAAATACAAAAAACCTCTCATTTTCTTCAAAGTTTTTCTTCATTGAGAGAAAAACTTTGTTTTTTGGTTTTATTAGTCAACTTCATGATCAGTTTTTGGCCACAATTTTTTTTTTTTTGAAATTATGAATGAGGTTCCTCTTCCTAACATCTCCATATAAAATAACCTATCTCAATTTTCTCACAAGTTTTACCAGTTGGGAGATACATGGCTTTCTTTGAAGCCATATTTTCAGAAATCGGAATTTTCCAGTTTTACACATGTTGTTCAAAGATAGTTGCTGGGAAGTAGGAGAGGTATTGAAAAAAAACAAGAGAGGTTTTTTTTAAAGAAAGCTTGGTCTCCAAAAGCCTCCTTTATTTTCTCAAAATAAATTTTTTATGAGGAGATGAAAGCTCTATCCAAACACCTATTTCTTGGTCTCTATCATCGACCGCAGCTCATCGTTGATATTTTTTGATAAAATTTTTGGTGCATCTGCCAGGAGTCTAAAGATTATTCATTCCTGAAATCAAGAAGCTGAACTTCTGAAGGTAGCAGGAGCTCAGAATCTGTTAGAGGCTGCAGCACTACCTTGGCGACTCCACATCAAATAAAAAATTGGAAGGTGACTCCACTGCTATAATATCAGTAGCTTGATGAAGTTTAAAGATGAGTTCCATTGCAAGAATGAATGCCAGGTATGCCCCTATGAATCAGTCTCATATCCCTAGTTTTCCAAATCCTATGCCAAAGGTTGAATGGTTAGATGATCTTCCAATATTCAAAGATGAAAAGAAAGACATTGATGATCTTCATTTGGTTAAGTTCCACATGCATGTACACAGTCTTAAGGTTCATTTCCCTGAATATTGTCTCATGAAGATGTTTATGGCCACTTTAGAAGGAAAAGCATGGTCTTGGTATGAAAGCTTGCCAAATGGTTCATTACATTCTCTTTCTGATTTCCATGATGTATTTTATGAGATGTATAAAGAGTTTCATCCCTCTTTATTGATGGTCAAAGTTTGTTGTAACATTCTGAGATTTTTATTGAATATTTGGAGAATTGTTATGAAGATGATGAGTTCATGGATGAGGAAATTTTAGAAGCCCTTCATGACAATACCTTTCATCAACAAGAAGAACACCAAGAAGAAAGGATATTATCTCCCTTAGATGAAAATGAAACCCAACAAGAGTTTACTTATGAAAATCATGACACATCCTCTGAGTTTGAAGAAAATTTGCAGTAGGTTTGTCAATCCTTTGATCATCATGAGTATGAGAATCATTTCAAACAACAAGAGGAAATATTGGAAAATTATTGCTACAAAATTCAGGTACAGGAAAAAGTTGATTCTTCATGTCATTTCTTGCATCAACCTATATCAAATGATGATTATATTAATGAAGAAGTGGGTGAAATTTTTTCTTTGTCCTTGTCTTCTAATCTGAAATCATTTGAGTGCAAGTGAGAAGATAAGATTCAGTTTATGGACGAAGTTACATAGAACATTGAAAAGGACATTCAAGTTTCAAAAGATAAAATTCAATCTCATAGTATTCATGATCAAGATCAGTCTTTTCAAATGATTTTAATGCCAAAAAAAAGAGAGGGGGTGTTGCTACCTTCCCTTTTAAAGATTGAGGAAGAATATACTATTTTTGTAAATCAGTTTGAAAATTAGTTTTAAATCACACAACTAATGTCTTATCTAGTTGATAAAAGCATGTATGTGTGGTCCAAAGTCTTAGAATGTCATGAGAAGTTTCAAACAGATTATGTCTTCTATGGTTCTATAACTGATTACATGAAAAATATTTACTGCTCAGATTTTCAGTTATATTTTCATCTTGAAGATCAAATATATCTCATGCTACCTCGGTTGTTTCAGTATCATGTTTATTTTTTCTTCAAGCACAGTCAAGAGATTCAAGTGTCATCTCAGATCAATGACTGGCTTCATTGGAAGTTTCATCTTCCTTGAGCTACAAATGGAGATTGCAGCTAATAGGTTAGGTAGGTAGGAATGTGAAAACAAGCTCAAGGTAGGTTGACTAAGAATTTTTAGTAGGTACAGTTTGAGTGCTTCTTGCAGAGACCATCAAACTTGAGCCCGAGGTGAAGGCCATAAAAGTTTGAACCATATTGGGCAGAATTTCAGAATTTTATTTTAAAGGATGGATAGCAGCACTGGAGCTACCAGTTCTTAGTGTACCACAGGGGCACACTATCCCAAGTGGACCCATTGTTATCACCCAAAAATTCTCAAAACATCATTGTGTTACTCTTCTTTTGGTCATGATTTCAAGGAGGTCTAAAAGTCATTTTAAGTCTAGGTAAAGGGTAGGTTATATTGCCAATTCAAATAAAGTCTTCTAGGTCCACTCCATGATCAATAAACTCTGAAAGTTTACCTTGTTTTAGTCATGGTCATAGATAGGTGATTAGGTCATTTCATGCTTTAAAGGGTAGCTGATAGGGTTAGAGTCTCAAAAGTCTCATTTCCAAATAAAGTTTAACAACCTTATTCCATGGTTTAAAGGTCCCATCATCCATTAAGAAGTCATTCCATTAGGTTTAGGGTTAAATTTTTGAAATCATACAGGAATCCACATTTTTGTAGTGCATCTAGTTCAAAAAAGGTTATTTTCGCTATGAAAACGTTGTTTTTGTAGCGCGCTACGAAATAGCTTAAACAACCTTTTTCATCAAAAAACTTTGTTTTATGGTTTTAATAGTCAACTTCCAAAGGGGTTCCTGAGCAACTGAAAACTCATTTTTGACAACTCAAATATTTTTTTCTTCCTAACATACTTAAATACAAAAACCTCTCTCAGTTTATTGAAATTCATTATGAGGTGGGAGAAATTGATCACTCAACTTGTGCTACGAAATTGTTGAAATTCATTGAGAGAAAAACTTGGTTTTATAGTTTTAGTAGTCAACTTCATGATCCATTTCTGGCCATAAGAAATTTTTTTTTGGAATTTTGAAGGAATTTTATGTTCATAAAATCTCCAGCTACAATAACCTATCTAACGTTTCTCACAAGTGTTACCAGTTGGGAGATAAAAGGCTTTCTTTGAAGCCATATTTTCATAAATCAGAATTTTCCAGTTTTACACATGTTGTTCAAAGAAAGTTTCTAGATATTAGGAGAGGTATTGAAAAAACAAAAGAGAGGTTTTTTTTAAAGACATCATGGTCTCCAAAATCCTCCTTCATTTTCTCAAAATAAATTTTTTATGAGGAGATAAAAGCTTTGTCCCAAAACCTATTTTTCAGATAAAAACAGTGCAGAAAAATGATAGATCTTAAATTAGTTTTGTCATTGAGAAGGAGATAAATTTTTGAGGAAAAAACACATCAAAGTCAACTTGTTTTTCCTGTTAAGGTCTATGTAAATCATTACATAAGTTCAAATATCCTTAAGACTGCAAATTTTGAAAAAAGTGTGTAAAAGAGGCATACACAGCAGTTTTGTAGCGTGCTACGAAACTGTTGTAGGTGAATTTTGGGCATTTTTCATAGGTGTTTTGGGGGTAAAAACAGTGGATTTCCAAGTTTTGATGCTGCTAATATTGGAGTAATTATCACATATAAAGATTTAAGTTTCAAAGTAGATTAATGAAAGGTTAAAAGGAATGTTTGAAAGTAATACAAATTCTGTGCTACGAAAACAACTGCTATTTTCGTAGCGTAGATATATCCCATCTCCTTTATAATTTTTCGAGGTTTATTTTCGAACAGGTGGAAGGGTGAAGTTTCAAGGAAATTTTAGCACATGTCACATATCTAAAATAGTTAGCATTGCTAGCAAAATATGTTCAAATATCAGTATGGAAGATAAAGGCTAAAATGCAGGAAATGTGTTCCCTGGTTTTTAGGACAGTCAAGACGTGAGTCAGCAGGATCTCACAACAAGGCTGGAGGCATCATCAAATTCAAAGATATGGAGAAGCAGCTGTCAAAAGAGAATATTTAAGTCTTATATAAGGTTTTTTTAGAAATGATAAGGAATTTTACTCCTATTTGTATTAGGACTCCTAAAGAGACAGTTAACTGTCAGTTGTAATTAAGAGTCTGTTTTAGGAGTAGATAGGTGTCAAAATTATAAATCCGAATTCTCTTCAAGATAGATAAGGGAATCCAACATTGTAATGATGACTCTATAAGAGATATGAGGTTTAATTCCTCAATTTTGGCATTTTATAATTAGAAAGAAAATTGTGTTATTGTAGCAGACTGTGTATTTTCAGCTTAATACATATTGGCTTTACTACTTAGGATTCACAAATATTTTTTTGGTGTTTGATATCTCTATGGATTTCCTCATCTACCTATTTATAGTGGTATGAAAATTTGTTACTTATAATTCATTGGAAAATGCTCTAACTTCCTTCACATGTTTGTAGACTATGTTTTATTCACTGCGTTACTGTTTTGTTTATAAACCTAAAACTCTAAGTGCCTTGACTTCCATGTTGAGATGATTTTGATGTTTTGTTGAAACATATATTGACTCCATATGCCAATATATGTTTTTTAATTAGTAATTCAACCAGTTATACACTTTTATCCATTATATTCCTATAGTTAGCCATCTAATATTTAATCAAAAATCTTAAACCTGTTGACAGAGCCTCTCAGGTTGAAGAGGCTAAGCCTCAACCAAAAGATTGGTTTGAAAGAGTTACTCAGAGTATACTTGATCAATAGTCTATTAGAGTCAAATTTTCTGATAACATCAATCATATCCATCTGCACATGCACCTTATTCAATGCCTTAACTTCCGAGTCAGTCCACTCCACCATTGCCTTTACCTCCACCCTTTCGACCTCCTCAGTTGCCTGCTCAACCTATGCCCAATCCTAATAATAATAAAGCAATTCAAATGATCTATGTAACAAACCCACCTTTACCATTTGAATACCAGTCTATTCCAGTTGGGGTTCATGATATTCAATTAAGATCGAGAAGGACTGTAACATCAAAAAATCCGAAGCAACTTATGGTGATCGTTGAAGAGAAAGGAGAAGAGGAAAATCTTAACCATCCTCTAAAATTTGTCACTAAGTAGCCCTTACCCTCTGAATCCTTTCCATATTCTTCCAACCAACCTCCCTTCCCAGAGAGGCTAGTAATGGAAAGGAGTGAGCCCATTTTTTAGACTAGTTTGGCATCTGAACTTCAGAATCTTTTCAGTAAGATACTCTTGCTTCAATCAATTAAAGATATCCCCATTTGTACCAATATTATTAAGGAACTATGTCTCAAGAAACCTGGGAGGAAGATATTGGAACCCCAAACCATTCAATTTTTTGGTAGGGCAGCAGAGTTGATGACGGGATGTGTGTCTATGGAAAAATATACTGATCCCAGAAACCCTGTTGTCTCAGTTCAAATTGGTAATGTCCTTGTATCTAATGTTCTTATAGACCTGGAGGTAGCCATTAATTTCAGGACTAAGAAAACCATGGATCAACTTCAATTATCTCATCTTCGCCCTACTCCCACTGTGCTTGAATTAGCAGATAGATCTAAAATTAAGCCAGAAGGAGTATTGGATGATGTGATCATCTCATTAGATTCTTGGGAATATCATGTTGATTTCATTATGCTTGAGCCAAAGAACCCAGTAGGAGGACATCCCTTGATCTTGGGTCGACCATGGCTTGCTACGGCTGATGCGTATATTGGATGTCATTCTGGTGGTATGTATATTTCACATGGAGATTATAGGAAGAAAGTTACCTTATACTCCCCTTCCAGATCCATTTAGGGCCTTCGAGATAATTTATGGTTGGATCAAAGCAGTGATGAGGAGACTCAATCTATTTCCCTTATCCATCATTATACTAAGTCTTCACAAGAAGATGAGATTCAATATTTTCTGAATAATCTAGACACTATGCCTAATTATGAGCCTTTGAGCCAAATTTTTACCCTAGATTTTCAAGAAAATCATGATTCCCATTCTTCTGTACCACTGCATTTGACCACTCCCTTGAGTACTCCTGAGCCTGATACCACTCTTGTTGAGATTAGCCCTGTTAAATCCTTGCATATTAGTTCAGATTTGGACTCATCTCAGCAAGAGCAGCTTGTGAATTTGTTGCAAAACCATCTTAATGCCTTTGCTTGGGGCTATGAAGATATGAAGGGTATCCCTCCTGAAACTTGTACACATCACATCTATATTCAGGAAGGAACCTGACCTATCTGACAACCCCAAAGGCAAATGAATCCAAATCTAAGAGATATTGTGAAGGAAGAAGTACAAAAACTCTTAGATGTTGGTTTTATTTATCCTATTTCTGATAGTCAGTGGGTCTCTCCATTAGTACTAGTACCTAAGAAAGATGGAATATGACATATTTGTATTGATTATTGAGAATTGAATAAAGCCACTCTTAAAGATTACTTCCCTCTCCCTTTCATTGATCGGGTGCTTGATACCCTTGCAGGAAAGAAATATTTCTCCTTTTTGGATGGCTTCAGTGGTTATAACCAGATACAGATTGCACTTGAAGATCAGGATAAAACTAATTTTACATGTCCATGGGGGAAATTTTCTTATAAAATGTTTCCCTTTGGTTTATGTAATGCCTTGGCTACCTTTCAAAGGGTAGTCCTTGCCATTTTTGCTGATCTAGAATTTATAGAAATTTATATGGATGACTTTTCTATGTTTGGTGATTCTTTTCAGGAAGTTCTCAAAGATCTGGAGAAAGTACTTCTTCATTGTCAGGAATCCCATCTTGCTTTGAGTGATAAGAAATGTAGATTAATGTGCAAAGTGGGAGTGGTGCTTGGCCATTTGATTTCTGACAAAGGTATCCAGGTTGATCCGGCAAAGATTGAAATCATTTTGCCTCTTCCTACACCCAAAACTCAAAGGGAAGTAAGAGGTTTTTTAGGACATGGTGGTTACTATAAAAGATTCATTGAAATTTTTTTGAAGATAGTTGCTCCTCTTTTCCAACTCCTAGCTAAGGATAGTGAATTTTCTTGGTCCACGACTTGCCAATAGTATTTTGAAACATTGAAGGAAAATTTGGTACAGGCACCAGTTTTGCGAGGTCCAAACTGGTCCCTGCCTTTTCACATTTCCTCTTATGCTTCAGAGTTGGATATTGGTGCAGCTTAAGGACAAGAGGAAAATAAGAAATCCTATGTTATTTATTATATTAGTGAAAATTTGTCTTCTGCTGAATTGAATTATACAGTTACAGAGAAAGAGTTTTTAGCTATGATTTTTGCAATTAATAAGTTCAGGCACTATATTACAGGATATGAAGTATTTGTACATACTGAGAATTACGCAATTAAATATTTGATGAAAAAACCATTGAAAAGCGATAGAGTGACTAGCTGGTTACTATTGTTGCAGGATTTTAATGTTACTGTTGTTGATAGACTAGGGAAATTTAATGTTGTAGTAGATTTTCTTTCTAGATTAGATAATCCTGGTGAGGCAACTCATGTTAATGATGATTTTCCAGATGAACATATTTTTGCTATGTCTATAGATTCTCCATGGTTTGCTGACATAGCTAATTACTTGGTTACTGGGAAGACACCACCCCACTTGTCCGCTCGCGAAAAGCAGAATATTATTCAGAAAAGTGCTGCATATTCCTAGATTCAAGGAGATCTCTTTTACACTAGTCCAAATCTGATTATCCATAGATGTGTAAGAGAGGAGGAAGTGTTCGACATATTAAAATTTTCTCATGACGAATCTTGTGGATGCCACTTCACTGATAAGAAGACTACATATAAATTATTACATGCTGGTTACTTTTGGCCTTCCTTGTTTAAGGATGCCAAACAGTATTTCAGGCGATGTGATAGCTGTCAACGAATGGGCCAGCCTAATCAAACCAATGAAATGCCTTTATGCCCCCAAGTTATGATTGAACCATTTGAAAAATGGGATATTTATTTTATAGGGCCAATAAATCCAACATCCTTAAGTAAAAAGCATATTTTGGTTTGTACAGATTTTGTTACAAAATGGGTAGAAGCTAAAGTTGTTTCTTTTGCTATAGAAAAAGTTGTTGTTGATTTTATTTTTTCTAAAATCTTTACTAGATTTGGTGTGCCTAGAGAAATTTTTTCTGAAAATGGTCCGCATTTTATTTCTAATCTGGTACAGGGTGTGATGGAGAAATACAAGATCTGGCACAGGAAATCCACTCTGTATCACCCGCAAGCAAATGCCCAGGTGGAATCTACAAACAAAGTGATCGATTCCATTCTTACAAAGACAATCAATATGCATTGAAAAGATTGGGCTGAAAGATTACCAGAAGCTTTGTGGGCATACAGAACCGCTTGGAGAAATAGCATGGGACATACATTATATGAGCTGGTATATGGAAAACAGGTTCTGTTACCAATTGAGTTCCAGATCAAAACTTTCAGAACTGTAGTTCAGTTAGGAATAGATCTCTCTGAGGCACAACAACAACATCTTTTCCAATTAAATGAGTTATATGAATTTCGCAGAGATTTTTTTCAACAGAACATCCTAATTCAACAACAACGAAAAAGGTGGCATGACAAGACTATTCATAAAAAGCAGTTCCAACCAGGTGATTAGGAACTCCTTTATGATTCTAGATTTAAAATTCATAAAGGGAAGTTACATACACATTGGATGGGACATTATGAAGTGATCCGAGTATTCTAGAATGGAGTAGTAGAATTCAAAAATATTGATGGACAAAATTCAATATTCTTGGTAAATGGACATAGATTAAAGAAGTATTTTCAGCCACTTGCCAAGAAAGATTTTACACAGAAAGCCCAACAGAAATCCAGGACGGTAATGGTAAATGGTAATAAAAACCTTTTGAAAACATGAATTCTTCTTCTTCTCAAAGAAAAAATAAATAAATTTAATAAAAAAAATTAAAAAACAAATATTTTTCTGTAATTGTGAAAATCATTTCGCTGACATAATTATAGAAGGGTCAACCTGAAAACTAGCTTGCTGGCAGGAAGATCAAAAATTTCTAATAAAAAGAGAATGTTTTTTTATCTTTATATATGCTAGCGACCACCGAGTAAAAACAGCTTTGGTAGACCTTTATACACTGGGGTAATTAGCATGGATATTTTTATTCAAGTAACCCTTAATTCTCGCTGCAGTTATTTTTCTTGCACCAGTGCAGGCAGACCTACCAGAATTTTTTTTTTCCTTTCTTCATATCCCATTTTTTAATATTCCCTCAGTTTTCTTCTTTAAATCTCATAATGATTAACCTTCCCACAATATTCTTAATTTACCCTACCCGTTTCGCAAAAACCCTACTTTACCCTTGAATTTTTTTCCCTATCCCACTTCTGTTTACCCCCTCTTTGGTACTATTCCTAGAATCCCTGTAGAAAAATTACTTCCCATTTTGAAATTTTCCTCATTCCCACTTCTTTTTTCCCTCATGAATTCATTGCAGGATCTCATACATAAAGAGCAAAAATATGCCTTGAAGCATCAAGAAAGGGCGAAGAAAATTTTCAGTATCAGTTGAGGAAAGTTATGTTAGAAGTCTAGCCTATATTTTACTTAAATTCTCTATTCCTTTTTTCAGACAATATGATTGCACTAGTGCAAGCATATCGTCCTATATAATAATATAAGCAGAATGGTACCAGAAGAATAGTATAGTAAGCGGTGTAAACAGATCGTTGCAAGCATGCACCTTGACAGAAGTAGAGTACAATTTGTTTTTTTTTAACGTATGTCATAAGAAGTGATCATCATAAAAGTTTACAAGTAGCCTTTTGCACTTATTTGATGAGTACTTATGCTATCATATTAAATAGGAGAAAATTATTTGAAGTACAAAATGTTTTTTAGTTAAGAATCATGATCATTTTTAATAAATGCTAAAGTTTTTTGAATTATGAAGGAGTGAGGAAATGTTTAAACCGTTGCTTGGATATGATTACCCTTTCTGCCATGATCCTAAAAGTCCTTCACTTATGATGATTACCTCACTTAGCCGTTAAAAACGCCGCCGCAAGTACCAATTCTGCACAATTCTAAACATGTTGCGCATCCACGTCTATTTTGGTGGGATGGATCAGTGATAAGACAGAAGGGATGGTGGACGGTTGATCCCTATCTATAAAGAGCCAAGTTTTCCGGCATTGCATGAAATTTTTTAACTGTTCATATTATATGTGAACTTTCATCCCTCAGTGAGGTAGATCAGACCGCCGAGTTTCGCAATAATCTTGCACTATTGCGAGACTCAGGCTCTCTTCCATTTTTACAGAAATTTTATGGACACAATAGTGAAGTAGCCCTATAATTTGCAAAGAGTTTTAAAAATGGTCATGTAAATATTGGGCCCCTGAAATTTAAATTCATAGAAAAATCGATAGCAGCAGCGACAGGCTTGCAGAACACTAGTGTGTAGTACTTTAAAAATCAGAAGCTCGAGAGGAAGCGTTGGCAACATTTTGTCATTAATAAGTACATGAAGGTAGACTGGAAGAAAGGAGTTTCGCACAGTGCCCTGTTGGGACAGTGGCGGGACCTCCTTTTCATTCTCCAGAAATTCGTGACTTGTGAGGGAAGGTACTCCCTCACCTTTGTGTATCATTTCAGGATGCTGCAACACTTTGAACCCGGCCGGTACGTCCAGTGGAGGATGGATTTCACTTACTTTTTGCTTAAGATTTTACAAAATATGGCCAAGAGTGTATAGGGCACATGGGCGGACCAGGCTGATAAGAAATTATATCACCATGGCCTGATCAAAATCTTGGTCCAGAAAAAATTGGAAATTAAGGGCATGACCTAGAAGGAGTTGTTGAAGCAGCTAGATAAAAATACCTCTGCAGGAAATAAGACAGTTGCTGAAAAGAAAACAGAGACCCCCCCCTAGCATAAGTGAGGATCCAAGTGTAAAGTCCTTCTTGCAACAAGGAAATGACCCAAGAAAATAGTAGAAGAAAAGGGCCCATCTCCAAAGAAACAGAAGACAGTGGGTACACATGTTGAGGAAACTCCTCCAATGCCACCAGTGCATGAACAAACCCTCGAAGAAGACTATTTGTTGTCGGTCCTTGCAGATGCAGCAAAATATATGGAAATTGAAGATAACACTCTGTTGGCTGACTTTATTAAGGGTCGGAAAAAGAATGAAGAACCTGGTGTAGAACCACAGTCCCCACAGAATGTTGAATCTCCACCTGCACTAGTGCAAGAAGAACTAGTGCATGAAGAACCGGCATAAGAAGAAGAAGAAACAAAAGAGCAAGAAGAAGAAGAACTGGAAGAAGTAGAAGAAGAAGAAGAATTGGAAGAGCAAGAAGAAGAAGAAGAACCGGAAGAAGTGGAAGAAGAAGAAGAACCGGAAGAAGTGGAAGAAGAAGAAGAACCGGAAGAGGAAGAAGTGTTTACTAAAACCTCGAGGGATACTGAGGTCCCTGAAGAAAATATAGCCCCTATCAGGACAAAAAAGAAATAAAATTCGGTAGCTCCTACTACTCAGATAGTCGGGCTAGAGCTTCAAGTACAGAACTTAGAGCAGCTCGTAGCTAAAGCATAGGTGGAAAAAGAACAAAATAAAGAATAATTCACGGCGGAGATTCAGAAGAATAAAGGAGAAGTCAGGGTATGGAAATACAATGCTTTGCAATGTTTCAGATGACTTAAAAATGTGATGAAGAAATTGAAGAATAGCAAAAAGACAAAGTCCGAAACATTGCAGACTGATGATAGTATGCCGAAGCAGGAGTGAGCTGGAACGCTCAAAATTTTGAAGGTTTTTTTCAGAGGTAAAGAGTTTTGTGAGGACAAACAACAGCTTAGGGATGGGAGGATGTTAGCTCCCTAATTTTCTCTCTTTTTACCATTTTCCCCTTCCTAAATCATAACCATTTACCTCTGTTTCACCCTTTTATGCACCCTCATCTTACACCAGTCCAAGCACGGTGACACATTTCGTATAAACCTTTATTATTTATGTTTTAATTCAATTTAGCATTAATTAAATGATTTATTACTTCTAAATCATTATTGTAACTTATCGATAGCTCCAAGGTTATTTCATGGTTAAAGTTCTTACCATGACTATTGATCTTAGTGCAGGACTGGATCTTGCACCATTGCCAGCACAACAGATCTTCGCGGTAGATCTTGAGCCACTTCAGCCACGAAATAGAATGATTCAAAGGCATCTGAGACTAATCCGTGAAGGGCGGAATCTAGTTAGCTACGGCCAGTTTTTCAAAACTGTCTTATCTTGAAGGCCGAAAGAAAATTCTGCATTTTGTTATGAATTAGTTGAATGATATGTTTTTGCCTTCGGCCAACAAATCTATATAATGTAAAGTGTAAATAGGACTTAGAGGAGAACTTTGGAGCAGATTTTTTAGAGCGAAGTTGATAGGTGGTAACCGGTTGTTTTGTTATCGCCCGAATCTAAGTTGGACATTGTATCAATGCATGTATTCACCTAAATAAATTAATAAAAGGTTTTTCTACCTCATGTTTCAGAAATTATGTTTCTATTTTTAAGTCGATGAATTAACTGGTTTATTGAGCAGAGTTTTAACTTAAAAAAGGAAACGTGCTGGCTAGCTAGGGCCCAACCAACCTAGCATGTTTACCCTATTTTCCGTTTCCTATAATGTGTGGTTAAATTATTAAAGTGTGATTTAACTTTCAGCACATGTATTCCTGTCTTATTGAAAATGGATCCGTCATGTGACGTAGTTATATTTTCTTTCCCTGCAATTTACTTTCCTGCACTTGATTTCAGATTGGCTTTCATCCGCCTGGTATAAGTAGGAGAAACAAATCTACACCAGTGCACGTTGGTGTGATATTTTCTTTTCCTACAATTCTTTTTATTTGGTTTTCCACCACCTGGTACAAGCAGGAGAAATGAACCTGCACCAGTGCACGTTGGTGTGAAGCAACAAGTTTTCTCAATATACTTTCCACGATTTTCTTTCTTTCTCTAAATTTTTATGACAGGATAAATGATTTTTTCTTTACTTCTGCATTTTCTTTAAATCAGAAACATTCACTTTTATGTGTGCAATTAAATTTAATAGAAAAATAGCACTTGCAATAATTGAAGGCTTGTTTTAAGGATTAAAAGCTAAGTGCGGGAAGCTCTGATCCAGTACAAGAACTAGTTTCTTTCCACAAGATCTGAGTGCCATGAACCTTGAAAATTTCTATCCCTTTCATGAAGTAAAAAGCCTTCCGAAAAGACACTATTTATACCTTCTACGTAACTCTCTGATCCTGCACTAGTGCAAGACAGATTAATGCAAGAATGAAATATCTAAGGAAGTAGGTTTAAGAGCCCATCTAATGAGACTGCTAAAGTGTCTCTGCTAAGGGAAAAAATACACTCAGTAGATTAAACAACCATTAGTGGGAGTGATTGTCTTTTATCTTTAATTCTCTCTTGCAAATGCATACTATCTCGTTCCAATCTTAGATGATTTTTTATGGGTCAAGTTGCCTTATTCTCTTTTTATTTGATTCTAAAATATTTCCTTTAAGGAAAGTAGGGATTTACATTAGAAAGATTCATAACATCTCTGGCATTTCCTGTGCTTTATCTCTAAGTTTAAGATTCCCCCGAGTTGAAAAATTAAGTGTTGAGGATTTTTCTTAACTGTAATTCTTGCACCCAACAATAGTTAGGTTAAGGTTAAGGTTAAGGTTAAGGTTAATATTAGGTTAACGTAAAGATAAGGTTAAGGTTAAGGTTAAGGTTAAGTTGAACATTAAGGGTAACATCAAGGTTAAGGGTAAAGTTATGGTTAAGGTTAAGGTTATGGGTTTAGTATGGTTAAGGTTAAGGTTAAGGGTAAAGCTAAAGTTAAGGTTAAGGGGTTAAGGATAGGTTAAGGTAAAGTCAAGGTTAAGGTTAGGTTAAGGGTAAAATTAAGGTTAAGGTTAACCTTACCATTACCTTAACCTTAACCCTAACATTAACCTTAACCTTAACTATAACCTAACCCTCACCTTGACCAAACCTTAACCTTCACCTTATCTTAATCTTAACCTTACCATAACCTTAATCTTTACCTTAAACTTATCTTAACCTTATCCTAACCTTAACCTTAACCTAACCTTAACCTTACTAAACACGTAACCTTAACCTTAACCTTAACTTTACCCTTAATGTTGACCTTACCCTTAACATTCACTACAACCTAATCTCAACCTATAACTTTACCCTTAACCTAACCTTAACCTTAACCATAACCTTAACCTTAACTTAACCTTAACCTTAACCTTAACCTTTCCCTTAACCTTCACCCTTAACCTTCACCTTAACCTTCACTATAACCTAACCTTAACCTTGACCTTAACTATAACCTAACCTTGACATTAACCTTAACCTTAGCTTTACTTTAACCTTAACCTAACCTTCCCATAACCTTTACCTTCACCTAAATTTAACCTTAACCTTCCCCTAACCTTAACCTTCACCTTAACCTTAACCTTAACTTTACCCTAACCTTAACCTTAACTTTACCCATAACCTTAACCTTACCCTTAACCTAACCTTAACCTTGACCTTGACCAAACCCTTAACCCAACCTTAACCATAGCCTAACCTAACCTTAACCTTAACCATAACCTCATCTTAACTATAACCTTAACCTTAACCTTAACCATAACCTAACCTTAACCTTCCCATAACCATAACCATAGCTTTAATGTTAACAATACCCTTAACCTAACCTTAACCTTAACCTTAACCTAAACCTAACCTTAACCTTGACTTTACCCTTAACGTAACCTTAACCTTAAGGGTAAAGTTAAGTTAACCTTAACCTTAACCTTATCTTAACCTTAACCTAACCTAATATTAACCTTCACCCCTAACCTAACCTTACCTTAACCATAACCTTAACCTTAACCTTACCCTTAACCTTATCTTAACATTACCTTAACCTTAACCTTCCCAAACACTTAACCTTAACCTTTACCTAACCTTAACCTAACCTTAACCTTACCCTGAATCTAACCTTAATCTTGACTTTACCCTTAACGTAACCATAACCTTAGCTTTAACCTTACTAATCCTGTACCTTTAACTTTATATCAACCTTAACCTTCTCTTAACCTTAAGGGTTAGGTTAAGGTTAACTTTATGGGAAGGTTAAGGTTAAAATTGAATTTACCCTTAACCTAACCTTAACCTTAACTATAACCTAACCCTAACCTTGACCTTAACTTTACCCTTAACGTTGACCTTAACCTTAACCTTGACCTTAACCTAACCTTAACTTTAACCTTAACCTTAACCTAAACCTAAACTTAACCTAACCTTAACCTTAAATTTACAATTAACCTAACCCTAACCTTGACGAAACCCTTAACCTTAACCTTAACCTTAACATTAACATTAACCTGTCTAAACCCGTAACCTTAACCTTACCCTAATATTAAGCTTAACCTAATCTTAACCTTGACTCTACCCTTAACCTATCCTTAACCATAACCTTAACTATAAACTAACCCTAACCTTACCATAACCTTAACTATAACCTAACCCTAACCTTAACCTTACCCTTAACCTTATCTTAAAATTAACCTTCACTATAACCCAACCTTAAGCTTAAGCTTAAGCTTAACCTTACCCTAACCTCAACTTTAACCTTAACCTTAACCTTAACTTGACTAAAACCCTAACCTTAACCTTACATTAACCTAAATTTAACCTTAAACATAACCCTAACCTTTATCAAACCCCTAACCTTAACCTTAACATGACTAAACATGTAACCCTAACCTTAACCTTAACCTGACTAAACTCGTAACCTTAACCTTAACCTGACCTTAACCTTAACCTTACCTTGACTATAATATTACCCTTAACCTAAATTAACCTTAACGTTGACCTTGACCTTAAACTTAACCTTAACATTACCCTTAACCTTCACCTTAACCTTAAACTTAACCTAACTAAACCCGTAACCCTAAACCTTAACCTTACTGTTAACATTCACCTTCACCTTAACCTTGAATTTACCCTTAACCTAACCTTAACCTTAACTATAACCTAACCCTAAACTTGACCTTAACTTTACCCTTAACCTTGACCTTGACCTTGACCTAACCTTAACCTTAACCTTAACCTTATCTTACCCTTAACCTAACCTTAACCTTAACCTTAACCTAACCTTAACTTTAACCATAACCTTAACTTCACCCTTAATCTAACCGTAACCTTAACCATAACCTTAACCTCAACCTTGACTTTACCCTTAACCTAACCTTAACCTTAACCTAAACTTAACCTTATCTTTTCCTTAGCCTTGACTTTACCCTTAAGCTAACCTTAACCTTAACCTGACTAAACCCTTAAGGTTAGGGTAAAGTTAAAGTTAAGGTTAAGGTCAAGGTCAAGGTTAAGGATAAGTTAGGTTAAGGTAAGTTTATGGTTAGTTTAAAGCTAAGGTTAAGGTTAGGTTAAGTTTAAGATAAGGTTAAGGTTAGATTAATGTTAAAGTCAAGGTTAAGCTAAAGGTTAAGGTTACGTTAAGGTAAAGCTTATGGTTAAGGTTAGGGTTAAGGGTAAAGTGAAGGTTAAGGTTAGGTTAAGGTTCAAGTTATGGGTTTAGTCAGGTTAAGGCTACGTTAAGGTAAAGGTTAATGTTAAGGTTGTGTTAAGGTAAAGGTTATGGTTAAGGTTAGACTTAAGGTTAAAGTCAAGGTTAAGGTTAAGCTTAAGGGTTTGGTGAAGGCTACGGTTAGGTTATATATAAGGTCAAGGTTAAGGTTAGGTTAAGGCTAAGGTTTAGGTTAAGTTAAGGTTAATATTAAGGGTTTGGTTAAAGTTAATGTTATAGTTAAGGTCAAGGTTAAGGTTAAGGTTAAGGTTAGGTAAAGGTTAATGTTAAGGGTAGGTTATGGTAAAGGTTAAGGTTAATACACGTAACCTTAAACCTTAACCTTAACCTAACCTTAGACTTAACCTTATCTTAACCTTAAGCTTAAGTTTAAGCTAACATAACCTTAACCTTAACTTTACCCTTAACCTTACCTTAACCATAAACTTAACCTTACCCTTAACATTATCTTAACCTTACCCTAACCATAACCTTAACTTTGACCTTAGCTATAACCTAACCCTTAACTATAACTTTACCCTTAACCTTAACCTTAACCTTAACATTAACCTTAACCCTAACCTTACCCTAACCATAACCTTAACCTTACCCTAACCTTACCCTAACCATAACCTTAACTTTAACCTTAACCTAACCTTAAACAAACCATTAACTTTAACCTTAACCTTAACCTAGCCTTAACCAAACCCTTAGCCTGAACCTTAAACTTAACCTGAACCTTAACCTAACCTTAATGTTGACTTTACCCTTAACCTAACCTTAACCTTAACTATAACCCAACCCTAAATTTGACATTAACATTACCCTTAACCTTGACCTTAACCTTAACCTTGACCTTGACCTAACCTTATATTACCCTTAACCTAACCTTAACCTTACCCTTACCTTAACCTTACCTTAACTTAAGGTTAAGGTTAAGATATTTTTAAGGTTAGGTTAAGGTTAAGGTTACAGGTTTAGTCAGGTTAAGGTTAAGGTTAAGTTTAAGGTTAAGGTTAAGGTTAAGATTAGGCTAAGGGTAAGGTTAAGGTTAGGTTAGGTTAAGGTTAAGGGTAAGTTTAGGGATAGGTTATAGTTAAGGTTAAGGGTAAGGTTACAGGTTTAGTCAGGTTAAGGTTAAGGTTAAGGTTAAGGTTAAGATTAGGTTAAGGGTAAGGTTAAGGTTAAGGTTAAGGTTAAGGATAAGGTTAGGGATAGGTTATAGTTAAGGTCAAGGTTAAGGTTAAGGGTAAGGAAACCCTTAACCTTAACCTTATCTTGAACCTTTACCCTAACCTTACCCTAACCTTAACCTTAACTATAACCTAACCCTAACCTTGACTAAACACTTAAACTTAAGCTCACCCTGAATAAACTCATAACCTTAACCTTCACCTTAACCTTAACTGTCACCCTTTACCTTAACTTTAACCTTAACCTTAACCTGACTAAACCTATAACTTTAACCTTAACCTTAACCTGAGTAAACATCTAACCTTAACCTTAACCTTAACTTTACCCTTAACCTAACCTCAATCGTAACCTTAACCTTAAACTTAACCTTACCCTTACCTAACCTTAACCTTAACTTTACCCTTAACCTTAACATTAACCTTAACCTTAATATTTACCTTACCTTAACCATAAGCTTAACCATAACCTTAACATTAACCTTAACTTGAAACTTTACCCTAACCTTACCCTCAACCTTAACCTTGACCAAACCCTTAACATTAACCTTAACCTAACCTTAACCTTGACCTTAACTATAACCTAACCCTAACCTTGACCAAACCCTTAACATTAACCTTAACCTTAACCTTCACCCTAACCTTAACCTTAACTTTACCCTTAACCTAACCTCAAATTTACCCTTAACGTTAACCTTAGTCTTAACCTTGACTTTACCGTTAACCTAAGCTTAAGGTTAATGTAAGGTTAAGGTTACGGTTAGGTCAAGGTTAACGTTAATGCTAACTTTAATGTTAAGGATAAGTTAAGGTTAAGGGTAACATAAGGTTAAGGTTAGGTTTAGGTGATAGTTAAGGTTAAGGGTTTGTTCAAGGTTAGGGTTAGGTTATAGTTAAGGTCGAGGTTAAGGTTAGGTTAAGGTTAAGGTTAAGGTTAAGGGTAAAGTTAATGTCAAGGTTAGGGTTAGGTTATAGTTAACGTTAAGGTAAGGTTAAGGGTAAATTCAAGGCCAAGGTCAAGGTTAAGGTTATGGGCTTAGTAAGGTTAAGGTTAAGATTAAGGTTAGGTTAAGATTAAGGGTGAAGGTTAAGGTTACGGGTCTTAACCTTAACCTTAACCTAACCTCAAACTTGACTTTACCCTTAACCCTAACCTTGACCAAACCCTTAACCTTAACATTGACCAAACCCTTAACACTTAACCTTAACCTTCACCTTGACCTTAACCTTACCATTAGCCTTATATTAACCTTCACCTAAGCTTAACCTTGACCTTAACCTTAACCTAACCCTAACCTTAACCTTAACCTTAACTGTAACCTTAACATTAATCTAACCTTAACCAAACCCTTAACCTGACTAAACCTGTAACCTTAACCTTAACCTTGACCTTAACCTAACCTTAACCTTACTTAAGGTTAGGTTAAGGTTAAGGTTAGGTAAAGGTAAGGTTAACGTTGCGAGTTTAGTGAGGTTAAGGTTAATGTTATAGTTAAGGTCAAGGTTAAGGTTAAGGTTAGGTTAAGGTTAACCTTACCCTTACCTTAACCTTACCCTTAACCTTGACCTTGACCTTGACCTTAACCTTAAATTTAACCTTACTAAACCCATACCCTTAACCTTATCTTAACCTTACCTTAACCATAACTTTAACCTTAATTTTCACTATAACTTAACCCTAACCTTGACCAAACCCTTAACCTTAACCTTAACCTTCCCCTAACCTTAACCCTAACTTTAACCTAACCTTAACCTAATCCTTGACCTTACCCTTAACCTTACCTTAACCTTAACCTAACATTAACCTTAACCTAACCTTGACCTTAACTATAACCAAACCTGTAACCTTAACCTAACCTTAAGGTTACGGGTAAATTTATCTTAACCTTACCCTAACATTATATTAACCTTTACTTAACCTAACCTTAACCTTAACCTTAAACTTACCCTTAACCTTAAACTTAACCTTGACCTTAAGTATAACCTAACCCTAACCTTGACCAAACCCTTAACCTTAACCTTAACCTTCCCATAACCATAACCTTAACCTTGCACTTAACCTTAACCTAACCTTAACCTTAACCTTAACCTTTACCCTAACCCTAACCTTACCCTAACCATAACCTTTACTTAATCATAACCTTAACCTTAACCTTCCCATAACCATAACCTTAACCTTAACTTAACCTTAACCTGACTAAATCTGTATCCTTAACCTTAAGGTTAAGGTTAAAGTTAAGGTTAGAGTTAAGGTTAGGGGAAGCTTAAGGTTAAGGTTAGGGGAAGGTTAAGGTTAAGTCAAGGTTAAGGGTAAATTTAATGTTAAGGTTAGGTTAAGGTTAGGGGTAAGGTTAAGGTTATGGTTAGGGTAAGGTTAAGGTTAATGTTATGGTTAAGGTTAAGGTTAAGGTTAAGGTTAGGTTAGGTTAAGTTAAGGTTAAGGTTAACGTTTGGTCAAGGTTAGGGTTAGGTTATAGTTAAAGATAAGGTTAAGGTCAAGGTTAAGGGTAAGGTTAAGGTAAGGGTAAGGTTAAGTTTACGTTAAGGTTAAGGTTAGGTTAAGGTTAAGGTAAGGGTAAGGTTAACCTTAACCTAACCTTAACCTTAACCCTAACCTTAACTATAACCTTAACCTAACTAAACCCGTAACCATAACCTTGACCTTGACCTTACACTTAACCTTAAACATAACCTAACTATACCCTAACCCTAACCTTGACCAAACCCTTAACCTTACCATAACCATACCCTTAACCTTAACCTTGACCTTACCCTTAACCTTAACCTTAATCTTACCCTTAACAAGACCAAACCCTTAACATTAGCCTTAACCTTAACCTTTATCTTAACCTTACCTTAACCTTAACTTCACCCTTAACCTAACCTTACACTTAAACTTATCTTAACCTTAGCCTAACATTAACCTTAACCTTAACCTAAATATAACCTTACCCTTGATCTAGGTGGATATCGGTGGCCACCCCACCCATTCCATTTGGACCTGCAGCATCAGTTCTTTCAGTTTTTCAGCTTCAGCACAGCTTACTATTTTTAGCAGGTTTTCGGGTCCTGCACTCCCAGCGCCATTTTGGGGACTTAATGATCAAGGTGAATATTGGTGGCCACCCACCAATTCCATTTTAACCCCCACCATCATTTATTTTAGTTTGTAAGTTTAATCACAACTTACTATTTATAGCAATTTTTGGGGTCCTGAACTTCCGGAGCCGTTTTGAGGCCCTAAACGACGCTTTTGGGAAAATAGGGAGAAACATGGGTTGTATACCAATGTTTCTCACTCAAAAGTTGTATTTCTTAGATATATTTTTCTAACGAGCTATTGAGCACATCAAACAGAGATCGGATTCCAAAGTTACATTCCCGAGAAGTTGAAACACCAACTTACCCAAATGGGGCCCACAGTTTTGGCGCTTCATCTCCTAGGGTTAGGTTTTTGGACGTTTTGGGTTTTACATTATTTCTGAACAATAAATAGGCCTTAGATCCTCATTGTAACATAGTTTAGGGGGCTGGGAGCCGACACCTCTCTTCTCAGAGATAAGCGCTATCAGTGCCCTATCTCGCTTGTTTCCATCATGTCTATATTGTAACACAGTTCAGGGGCTGGTAGCTACCACATCTCTTCTCGGGGATACGTTGCCAGTACCCTAGCTCATCTATTTTCATTATGTCTGTAATAGGCCTATGAGCCTCAATGTAACACAGTTCATAGGCTTGTGTATGCCAAATCTCTTCTCAGATTTTCTACCAACGCCCTAGCTTGTTTCCATTATGTTTGTAAGCTTATTTCAATCATTCGATTATAATAAAATGAAGCATTATTTCCACTACATCTCTGTATCTATGGCTATATGTGTATTTTGTTGTGTTCCTTCATAAAATCCGAATCAACCCTTAACCTTAACCTTACCCTAACCTAATTCTAACCATAAATTTAACTTTACCCTTAACCTAACCTTCACCTTAATCTTGACTTTAACCTTCAATTTCCCCTAACCTTAACCTTAATCTTAACCTTCCCATAACAATAAAATTAACCTTGAATTTACCCTTAACCTAACCTTAAGGGTAAAGTCAAGGTAAAGGTTAGGTTAAGGTAAAGTCAAGGTTAAGGTTAAGATTAAGTTAAGGGTAATGTTAAGGCTAAGGTTAAGGTTTGGTTAAGGTTAGGGTTAGGTTATAGTTAAGGATAAGATAAGGTTAAGGTTAGGTTAAGGTTAAGGTTAAGATTATGGGTAAAGTTAAGGTAAAGGTTAGGGTAAGGTTACGGTAATTTTAAGGTTAAGGATAGGTTAAAGTTAAGGTTAAGGTTAAGGTTCAGGGTAAGGTTAAGGTTACTGTTAAGGTTAGTGAAGGTTAAGCTTAAGTTTAAGGTTAATGTTAAGGTTTTGGTCAAGTTTAGGGTTAGGTTATTGTGGAGCTATAAAAAGGGTCTCTTTCACCTCTAATTACCTCACATTAATATGTCAATCCGGGAGCG
>JAXQQM020083105.1:0-20430 GCA_034641835.2 Pinus albicaulis
TACACACACTGGTGGAACTTTATCTAGAGGTAATTTGCAAGATAATAAAATTAATAGATATGAATCATGTGTTGACTCATAGGAAAACTCTATTCGACTAGTCATTACTTGAGGGAAATGATACACATTAATTACTTCTTAACAAATTGGCTAACTCTAACCACTATGGTGTTGGACATATTATAAAAAAGACTCCACAATAATGGTCTTAAATTGTTATATTTTGACAAAAAATATATTAATAGGCACATAACATCATAGAAAATTCATTGGAATGATCAATGATGACGAAAATTTTTTGACTGTTACCAAAAGTAACAAAAAGAGCATTGGTGAGGGTCATTAAAAGTTCGTCACTAGAAGTGTCACCAAAGAGAGAATTAGTGATAGGCCTGTAACGACCCTCACCAAAAGTGTCATTGAAAATGGATTTGGGGATGGACCTTAAAGGACCATCACTATACACACTTACAACGACAATTTTTTAAGGACCGTTACCATATGTGACATTGATGGACCTTAAAGGTCCATCACAAGAATGACCCTCACTAATGTCCTTTTTTCTTGTAGTTATTGAAGAATATATATTAGTATTGGGTTCTAAAATTCCCCCTAATTAGAATTAAACACTGATTAAGCCCTCAGAAGGCTCTACTATGACTCATGAAGAGGAAAAAGTGCAACAACTTTTTCTCTCGCAAAGAGAAACAAAAAATGAAATGGAAGTTTTGAAGAAAGGCGTGGAAGCTAATATGGATGGTTTGAGGAAAGGTGTGGAAGCTAATATGGATGGTTTGAAGAATGGCATGGAAGATAAGATGGATGGCATGGAACCTAAGATGGATGACATGGAAGCTAACATGGAAGAAATGAAGAATGATCTAAAAGATGACATAGAAGGTTTGAAGGAAAGTTTGATAAAATTGATACAAGAAATGATTCCTAATGGAGAAAAGGTAGTACAAGAAACTCATGATGAGAAAAAAATAATTTTTAATTGTGATTTATTAAACTCTAATGTTGGATGGAAGACCCACCATATTCTAAATATGGATATGAGGAATTTTGATGGCAAGGATCCCGTAACATGGATGCTACATATGGAGCAATATTTTGATCTCAATAATGTGAAAAACACACAAAAGTTACGCATTGAAACTTTACATTTAAAACAAAATACATTTGAATGGTATCGATGGCTTTGCTCTCATAAAAAAAATGTCACTTGGTCAATTTTTACGGAGGAAATGATAGCACATTATGAGGATCCAAAGAGCAACTCCCTCTTTAGCCAATTGATAAATCCCAGACAAATGTTACAATGGTGGAGCACATTGAGGACTCCAAAAATTGAGTATAAGGGAAACTGATATTCCAGAGGAACGTAGGATTGATGCCTTCATAGGGAATTTAAAGGACAAAATCCAACATGAGGTTCGCCTTTGGGAACTTGATTCACTGGGGAAGGCATTCGGGTTGGAAAGAAAAATTGAAAGTAAAATTATGGCGACAAGGAAGCCTACCACTCACATCTATAAAAATGGAAGTTTTGCTACACATAGACTTCCACAACCTGCAATGTTAACACCACAACAATTGGAAGAAAAAAGAGAAAAACAACTTTTCTATAGTTGTGATAGAAAATACACTAAAGGTCATAAGTGTGTCCAAAAGAAATGATTTTACATAGATTGTGAAGAGGAGGAACAAAATGAACAAGAAACTTCAAAAATAAGAGGATATACACTAGGAACCAACTCTAGAGAAAGAATAAATGCACTCGACCATATCCTATAATGAATTGGTAGGAATTACTGCTCCTCAAACTCTCAATATATAAGGACATATCAAGAAGAAAAATGTAATAGTATTGATTTATTCATGTAGTACCCATAATTTTAATTATTTTAAGGTAGCCAAGGAATTGAATTGCTTCATATACCCAACACGAGATGGTAAAGTGACGGTTGCAAATGGAGGGACTATAAATTTCTCTGGAAAATTCCATAATGTCAAGATAACCATGGGGTAACATGTATTGAATAGTCCAATTCTTTCCATTCCAATGGGAGGTGTTGACGTTTTACTAGGAGTACAATGGTTACAAGATTTGGGGATGGTAGACCTTAATTTTAAAGAAATTTTCTTGAATTTTTTTTCAGAAGGAAAGGAATTTAAATTACGAGGTATTGCAGGGAAGTCGATAAAGATAATAAGCTCTAATGTCATGACAAATATTATGAAGAAATAACAATGAGGCGTAATTGCACAATTATGCTCACTAGAAGTTCCAACATCAAAATCATCTATTTCCCCAGATCTCCAAAAATTCTTGGACAATCATTCCAAGTTGTTTGAAACTCCAAAAGGACTCCCACCTATTTGTGATCATGATCATGCTATTCATTTGATTCCAGGAAGTGTTCCTTCAAACATCAGGCCTTACAGATATCCTTATGTCCAAAAGAGAAAAAATGAATGTATGATTGCATAAATGTTAGAGGCTGGTATAATTCAACCTAGTCAAAGTTATTTCTCTGATCTAGTAGTATTAGTGCACAAGAAGGATGGATCATGGCGCATGTGTCTAGATTATAGGGAGCTCAATAAGCTCACCATTAAAGATAAATTTCTCATTCTAGTGACTGATGAATTATTGGAGGAATTACATGGAGCAATTTATTTTACCAAGTTGGATATTCGTTCAAGATATCATTAAATTAGAATGAAGACTGAAGATATTTTGAAAACAACATTTCAAACTCATGAGGGTCATTATGAGTTTTCGGTCATGCCTTTTGGCCTTACCAGTGCAACTTATACATTTCAAGGGTTGATGAATTACATTTTTAAACCCTTCCTTAGAAAATTTATGTTAATATCTTTCGATGATATAATAATCTACAACAGGTCTTGGAAGGATCATGTTCAACATGTTGAGAGGGTTCTCAAACTATTGGAGGAGAAAAAATTACATGAAAAAACCTCCAAATGTTTATTTGGGGTATAAGAGGTGGAACATCTGGGTCATATTGTATCTCAGGAGAGTGTTAAGGTAGACCGTAACAAAATTAAAGCCATTAAGGAATAGAAATTCCCGACAACCATAAAGACCTTGCGAGGATTTCTTGGGTTAATAGGGTATTATCACAAGTTTGTTAAGAATTATGGGAGAATAGTAGCACCTATAACAACATTATTGAATAAAGATGAATTTTCATGGACTTCAGAAGCAACTAAGGCCTTTGAACATGTTAAAGAGGAAATCTTCCTATCACCGGTTGTTACACAGTAATTTGTCACCGTCCCTGCAATCCCCCATCCCACATATTGGAGGGCCACTTCCATGACCTGTGAGCAGTGACATAACCTGAAACCACTTTCATGGCATCCCCCTTTACAAGGAAAATCATTTATTGGAAGAAAGTTTCCTTTGAAAAACCCTGAAAACTGATCTTTTGGCCTTGGTGCGATTAGCCAGTTTAGCACTCGCGCCAATGGGGAAAATCCACCAAAGAGGGCGCTCCAACTGGCGCTCTGTCCCAGTGTATTGCTTGCACCAAGCTTAATAAGGATTGTTTTTTTAAAATAAATGGCAGAATTTTGATTCCAAAAAGCTCCTGAACAAGTCTCTAAAATGAGTTGGGAGGTTTGGCTCTAGATCTCCATGTATGGGAGGTGGTTTTCCACCTATCATGGAAGTTTCTTTGAGGATAGGGCCAATCCCACAATTGTAGGGATCCCAACTCCCCTTCCACCATCTATATAAGATTGCCATTTTCCCTTAGCAAGCTAGTCTTAGTAGTCCTGATAGCACTAGAGAAGAGCTGAACTTATAGCAAGGAGATTGTCGCTAAACAGCCTTTGAGAGCCAAGCCGAAGAGAGAGAGCTTTGTCCCATTTCCGACGAGCTTCATTGAGACGTGCTCCACTATCAACCCCACCGAAGGAAGATCTAGCATTAGAGCTTTGGGTTGTATCTTTCCTTTGTTATTGTTAATGATAAGCGACTTTGATTATGGTTTCATTCATGTGTCTTTGTTTTGATGCGATGAATTACATCCTCTCTAACTAATGTATGGTTACAAGATTTAGATTCTATGCTATGTATCATTGTGTTTCTTTGCCTTTGTGCATGTGTTCAGATGTGTTAAGGGGAAGGATCGTGATCTACCAAAGTCGAGGATGCGAAGCATCATCCTTTCTTCAATGACCATTGCATAGGACCTAAGGTAGGCAACTCGTTATGTTTTGTCATTTTTGTAACTAGAGACCTACGTCACTACGTGTATGATTGTTGCTAGACCCGAACTGGGCTAGTAGGGACCGCCTTCGTCTGTAAAGGGGATTTACCTCTCCAAAAAACTAGTGACTCCACTGGGGAATTGATTGGAGTTTGTCTTGTCTCTTTCGATTGCTTTTGGCTTCTGTCTGCTTGATTTGCTCTTCTGGTTTGTCTCTTTCTGGTGTAGAACCTCTGTTCAGCTCCCACCATACCTAATCTACTCTTTGCTTGCTATTTTTCATTTCTGTCATTAGTAAACTCGATTGGAGCGCTTTTTAGTCTGACAGTTGCACCAGTTGGTGCTTGTTGCTAGTTAGGCACCCACGCCAACCCTGTTTTAGCGCTAGATACAGCCAAACAGTCGTGCCAACCCTGTTTGGTGCTAGGGTTTACTTGTTTTTGAGACCTCTGAGTCTGATTTTTGGTTTTGGTCTTGTTTTTCCAACTGTCTAAGTGCCTTGAAGTCTTTGTTGACTGTTTTTGGCCTCCATTCTCTTGTTGTTTGCCCTCTACCTTCAGTTTTACATTCTAGCTGTAGGGCATCTAGGTGTTATTGTGTGCTGAGCCTCCCATGGGAGTTTTTGGTTTTTTCTCGTTCAATCAACTTCATTTTTCTTCCTTGCATTCATTTGGTTGGTTTTTATCGTATCATTGCATTATTTGAGTGATTTCTCTCTTTCCCATTCAAGTTTCGCTTTGTCTCATTTCGAGCCTAGATCACACGGTTCATATGAGTTTTTTTTGGGATTTCTCTTTGATTTGAAGGATTTCTCCACAAGTTTGAGGTCTGATTGTGTGTTCAGTGAACTTTCTTGCTTGTACTCTTTTGTTATCATTTCTCAAATTGGTCTCTTATTAGTTTTTTTCATTTCATTTGGTGCATTTTGCTCTAAAACATTGAAAATACAAAACAATTATTTTTTCTTTTTATTAGTTAGTGAAAATTGAAAACTTTTCTGCATTATTAGTATTATATAACTCTAAAGGGAAAGCTTTTATTCTCATTAGCATGCATTAGAGACACTAGTGGTTGTTTTGTGATCATTTTTTTATTGTTTGAAAAGTTCTCAACCTTCCCGTAGTTAGCTATTCATCGAACAAAGTGATATATTGTGGCATGTAGTGTGAATTTAGAGGATTTTTGAGACATAACATTCGGTAGGGCCTGAAATTGAAACATAATTAAAGATCAACTCTAAAATTTACTCAATTAACCTTAAGGAAACATTGAAACATTAACGAAATATCTAGAGGTCTAGGCTAGTGACGTGTTCCGACGTCGTTAAACCTAGTAGTTGTCGTTTTCCTTTTGGCTTTAGACAACACTATTATGGACTTGTGCTCCCCGTACCATCGCGTATATAAAGGGAGACCCCACTCGGTTTCTATCCTTTATCCGTAGGAAGCCAAGTCTGCCGCCTTATACCCATGATACACTGGACACAGCATTCGGGGATATTTCTTGCACGTACGTCAAGTCCTTGGCTAATTTCTCTTTCATTTTCTAACCAAGGTGTATATTGCAGTTCACGGATATCTGGTACACCCTTTTGCCTAGAGTTCTAGAGTAGTCATTTCAATATTTTCTGACTCTTTAAATTTGAAAGGATCATCAAGCGCTTTTCCTTTCACGCTTGTTTCCAAATTGAAAGAGATAGAGTCACCTTTTACTCGTTTCTTGACTCTTGAAACATGAAACGGTAAAATTTCCGAGTTTCAATGTGGTAAAAGTAATCACCTACGATCACACGCCCGTTTAGAGATTGTTTTTTGGCCGTTTGAGTATTTTCCTTGGTTTTTGCCCATGTGCTTTTGTTTTGATCTCTTCCTCTTTTTGTTACTATCATAGTGGCAGAACCCTCAGTTTCGTCTACTAGTAGTCCTTACACAGACGATTCATTAGAGATCTCTTATTCCTCTGCTGAACCTCAGCAGCCTATTGTATCCGAGCTTCCTGACGGGGGACTGGTCATATCTGAGCTTCCCTTTGGTGGATCATTTGAGTTCAATTGGCCCTTATCCAACGCTTGGTTTGGATTTGGAATAGGGGAATATTTCCCTCCTCTTACATCAGGATCACCTTTCTTGGCTGCCATTATACCTCCTAGTCCTCGCCATCTTTTAGAATATCTTGCGGTAGGGTCAGATATGGACTCACCCAGTCCTTCTCCTAGTGAGGAAATTCCTACATCTGGTGAAGATTACCAGATTTTCCCAGAAAAAAACCCCGAGTCTTCTATCATGTCTTCGCCTGCTCCTTCGCTTCCAGTGGGATATAGGTCCTTAAGTCAGATTGTGGCCGTTGTGGCTTCCATGAGAGTATCGACTCTGTCCACGAGGCCAGTTATACCTTCATTAGGGATGTCGCCAACGAAACCTCTCACGTCATCTCCTCAGGTCACATCAGTACCTGTTAGGCCTACCTTCTACATAGATGCATCTACACTCGCTGTCACTACTCAGTCCATTAGGACCTCGTAACTTCTTGAAGACATTTACATAGCGTCTGCTATTCTAGAGAATATCTCTCTCGAGGAGTATCGGTTGTCCTTACAGCTGTCAAAATCCGAGGTTGGTCAATACTCCCAAGATCTGAACTGTCCTTATTTCTCCCATTATGGACCAGATGGTACCCCTGTTTATGTTTTTCCATATCAGTACGATGAGCAAGGAAACCCTCTACGTTTTCCTACTCCAGAGGCTTCTCAGTATGTCTAAGGTTTTCTATCGGCCCAGGCTGGGAAACCTTATAACCTGCAAGGACAACCCTTCCAGGGCCAACCTTCGGGCCAGCCTGGTTATCTATATGACCCGCAAAGACAACCCTTACAGGGCCAACCTTCAGGCCAGCAGGGGTTGTTGTATGGTCCGCAAGGGAAATCTTACAACCGTCAAGGTCAACCTTTATAGCCTCACTCTGTGGTCCAACCAGGGCAACCTCAAGGACCCACAGGCCAACCGGGGTATCAACCTGGACCGTTGTACGGTCCTGGGGGGAAAATCCACCCTTCCCAACCTATGGTGAAACCTCAGCAACCTCAGTTTCCCATCGGTCCGAACGTTGCATAGCCAGGGCCATCTTATGGTCCTACCACTGGTCAACCTAGTTATCAGGCACAACCTAGCCCCATCCCGCCATCAGGCCAACCTGTTGTCCTCTACCAGCCAGGTCAACCTGTTCAACCAGGACAACCTGTTCACCTAGGTCAACTTACTCAACCAGGGCAGCCAGGTCAACCTGTTCAACTAGGCCAACCTGCACATCCATTCAACCTTGCTCAACAGCCGATTTATTCTATGCCGCAGTCGAATCCGTCTGTGCACCCAACTTATCAGGCTGAGCAGGGTCCCACTTACCAATAGCTCGCTCGACCCCAAGGCGGTTATTACCTTCAAGGTCAGTCTCGACCGGTTTACAACCCGCCCCGAGGTTCTAGTTATTACCTTCAACAACCAGGCTATACCTATACTCAACAATCAAATCCATACACTGCTCAAACGGGGCCTACATATAATCAGGGTTACTACTCTGGTTATCAACCCCCTTACACTGGTTATCAGCAACCGTATCAACCCAATTATACGGCTTATACCCCCTATGATCAGAACCCTCAAGGACAGAACGAATGGGGGAAAATTTACACTCAACCAGGGTGGAGTACAGGTACAGGTCCTTATCAGGGCCTGGTATGCCTTTCAATCCTCAGTTATCTTTCCTCGCCACGTTGGAATTGTCGGACGTATCTAAATTGACCAATGATCCGATTCTTCACAATCCTTATTGGCCTCTAGTTCCCACCAAGGTTCCTGGTGATTGTCCTAAATTTGAAGGTAAAGTTGGAGAGGACCCCCAAGCTCATGTCATGACCTACCATCTGTGGTGTTCTTCGAACTCTTGGGTGGATGATTCAATCCGTCTGTGTCTTTTCTAGCGCACTCTTACTGGTGCTGCCGCTAAGTGGTATATAGAACTACCCTGCAGTATCTTTCAAGACTTTAATACGTTAGCTATGGATTTTCTGACACATTTCCAGTTACCGGTTCGTTACGAAGCCGGGACGCATCTCCTGACTTATCTCAAGCAAGATAAAGCCACCCACATATCTGATCATATTCATGAGTGGCAACGTCGTCGTAGATTGATCAAGTTTGATATTCCTAATCAGCTTATAACTCATTGGTTCACTACCTCCTTTGTTAACAAGATCACTCAAGATATTGCTATGGGGGCATGTGTGACCGAAGAACAAACCATCGCTTGTGCCCAGTATCTTGATTTGGTATAATCTCAGTCCAGCATGCTATATGATATCTTGACTAATGCCCCACAGCTAGGGACCTCTAAAGCACCATCTACCTCATCGATGGACGGTGTTATTGGTTCCGTTTCTCAGACTTCTTGGAAGTCCTCTAATGGGAAGCAGAAGTAGAATTATTCCAATAATTCTGCTCTTCCCACCCCTACATATTCTGGTAAGACTGCAGAGGTCAATGTCGTTCATGCCAATCCTACGGAAAAGGCCTCCAAAGGGAAGAAGAAGGGCAAAGGCAAATCCAAACCCGATGCCCCAAAACCAGAGTCTTCTAAACCTCGTGCTGACGATGGTTCCCAACGCAAACCGAAGTACCCCTTCCTTATCTGTGAAGGAGATCATTATACCAAAGATTGTCCCCAACGATCTGAAGTTAGTCAACTTCTAAAAGGCTCCAAAGGGACTCCAGCAGTTCTCAAAGAACCGTTTCCATCTCAGTAGACCCAGATGGTCGAACAGCCTTCACCATCTACACCATTTGGGTCCCAAGTTTTTATGATGAATGGTGCTGCACTTGTTTCGATTGCCACGCACTCGAAGGATTATGTTGGATCATGCCAGGAAGCTGGGAAGGAATTCGTTGATGGCCCACCTCCCCCACCTATCTCTGGTCCCTTAGAAATTGAGAAGCCCAGCGCTGAACCTGTTGTAAGGCCACCTTCTAAAGGTGTTCTGCGAAAATATTCTTATAATCCAAACGCCCGTGCCGCTCAACACTACATCATTGTTGAGGATTTGGCACAGGTGCCTTCCGCAATGTCTGTGTTGGAAGTGCTTCAAAGTTTCCCATCGCAACGGAAAGCTCTGTTGTCCGCAATCGGTGGAATTGATCCTGCCAATTCTAGTCTTCTCACCTTCGACATGGAAAATTTTGTTCCCCGACTTCCGCATAAAATTTCTCTCGTTATACAAGTTGGTATCAACGGCCTCAACATCCACAGAGCCGTTGTGGACGAAGGTGCTTCCACCTGTGTTGTGTCATCTACCTGCTGGAAGGCCATTGGCTCTCTATCTCTTGCTTCAGCCCCCAATGCCCTAGAGGAATTTGATGGTCAGGAATCAAAACCCCTGGGTGTTCTCGAGAGTTTACCAATTATGTTACAGGGTAAAACAGTCAACGTAGAAGTAGAAGTGGTTGACGCCAAGCTCAACTACAATCTTATTCTTGGTCGCAGCTGGACTCACGCCATGCTATGCATTCTGTCCACCCTCTTCCAACTTCTGAAGTTTCCTCATGAGGGCAAGATCATCATTCTCGATCAGTTGTCTTTCTTCACCTCATCCTCCGAGAAAAAAGTACCTTACATGGATCAGATCCCCAATCCCCCCGACAGTGTAGGACCCGGTCTTTTCAAAGACCCCGTCCTCATGGGTATTTTTCTCGTGCCACCACCGCACACCGTTCAAGTTAACATGATCTCTAGATCAGATGACCCTTGGATCATCCCTTCGTCTGAACAGGTGACCTCTTTCGGAGAATCGATGCCTTTAACTCCAGTTGAGATCAATTATTGCGAGATTGTTGCTGCATCAGATCCTCCTCCTCCTAAACATGCTCCTTTGAGCATGGATATAGATGTATATTCTCAATCCCCTTGGCTCGGCGATGCAAATTCGCCTGATCCTTTAAGAGAAGTCTTCCCCTCTGATGAAGCTATCATTGAAACGATGTCTCTTGAAGATCTGTCATGGAGCGATGGACATCATTGTTCCTCATTCCTGCCTGGCCTGGGGGCAATGTCTAACTGTCTCGAGCGTGATGTATCTGGTTATCCCCCTCCTGAGCCTCCTCCTTTGAGCTCGTCGGAGCATAGTTCCTCTTCTCGTGTAAAGCTCCTAAAACAATGAAACAAGCTGCTACGAGGACAGTTCTTTTAAGTGTGTCAACCTCGTTAAAATAATGAAACACGAGCCCGTTCAATTCGAGTTTTGTTAGATTTAGACCAAATCTCTTGTGTTTTCAACCTTCACTCCATTTCCTATGGACTGAAGATTGGGAGGCATGTACCTCGAATTGAGACACCATGCTGGGGGCATAATCGTTTTTCCTCATTTCCAAGCATAGTTTGCATGTGTGCTTTTAAGCTTGCGTAAAATAAAACTCATTTCAAGCATAGTTTGCTTGTGTGCTTTTAAACTTATTTGAAAATAAAATGTGATTTGTGCGTGTGCATTTTGTAGACTTTTCATTTGGGTCATTTTGTTATGCGAGATCATATAACTAATGCATTGGGTAACATTTTATTAGACATTTGCATAACATATTTAAAGAGCATCATCATATTATCATATGTGAAACGGTCCATGTTACAATATATATATATATATATATATATATATATATATGTCGAAATGTTTGCAGTTTCTGTACATCACATAAAATCCAAAAAATACATGTCTATTTTAATAATATTCAGAGACAACATGTCTCTCAAAAGTGTGCAAATGAAAAGCCTAGATGACTAATTAGCGTGGTGCTCATGGTAGCATGTCACTGCCCGCACCAATTGCCTCAGTAAACGATGAAGGTGACTAGGCACCCCCACATGTGCCTATGATAAGCCAATGGGACATCTACTAGGCGAGTGTAATCTGGGATCCCATGAGCAATTCCCTCCAAGTTCTGAGCTAGCTCACTCCCATCGCCACCCTCGCCTTGAGGGTCATAGGCAAGTGGGGTCCTCCGTGTGATCGGTGACATCTCGGCGGGCCTCTCTGGGCCAACATCTGCATACACATAGGATTGTTTGTTAGGACATGCATGTATACCCAAAAAATCATAAAATAAAAAATCAAAAAGAGTCTTACCCAGCTTCTCATCCCAGTCTTCTCCCTCCGGGAGTGGAAGATCTGGGTCTCCCGTGAAGTCAGTACCAGCATAGGGCTAGTCCTCTACGACGATTAGCTGTCGCCGAAGCCATACAAAGAACTCGGTCCTCCATGAAATTTCCTAGCCCCCTCCTGATCTGGGCATGAGTGCTGCCCTTCAAGCCATCCATGGCTGCCTCAATGGTGGCTCGACGACTATCGCCCCCTGACCCTGAAATATTGTTAACCGTTCGAGGATGAACGATACCAAGATATATCCGTACCCAAACTATTTCAGTTTGGCCTTCTTACACTTCCTCAACCATCTTTTGATGTTCATTGTTACAGAAGTGGCCCAATCGAATAGTGTCAGGTTCATGCATTCTGATGCTAAGAGGAGCTGTGTTTTAGTAGCCTCATGCGGTGCCTGTTACCCCGCAGCCCACGGAATGGTATGGAGCACCACCCTTAGTGCTAGATCAGGAACTGTATGGATGTCAACCTTCCCGCTACCTGATCCGGTTTGTGCCACTGGGCACACTCTTTCCATCACCATTGACATCTACTCCCCCGAGGGCCTAGTACCTGTCATGATCAGGACTAGATCTCTCTGAGACAATCTAGTTATGAAGTAAACATCGGATACTTTGAGCTCCAATACTTGGTCTCGAAGCCTAAACTTCTCTTCGTTCTCGTCCCAGATACAAATTAAGTACTGCATCAATTCAGGTTGTGCCCTGAGACATGGTGTCAAGAAGAAATTTTTTAAGCCGCAATCCCGGATAGTGTTCATACATGCCTCGTTCTCCATGGCCATTTCATCTTCTTCACTATGCCCCCTTTCTTTCCATTCAATCACCATTGTGGCTATGTATCTGCACGAAAATGGTCACAAACACTCCATTAGATCCCTTAAACGTTCAAAAATCCAGTCGACTAGTTCATTTTTTGTAAAAATTGAGCGGAAATTTAGGTTGCGCCATTGGCGCGACCCCTTTGCAAAAAGGACCCAATTGGCGTGAATCCGTGCCCGACACCCGTACCAATTGGGCGAGCCCTAAAAATACAAATATCCCCTCAGGGATCCAAAATCACAGTGGAAATCTATAAAAAAAGGATTAAAACATGGCCAAGGGAAGCGCCTCTTACTTGGAAAATATGAGAACTGAAATGATGCACTGGATCATCGACGATCGTCGCCGCAAGTTCGCACAAGAAAAACTCACTTTCTCTCTCTACAAGAGGTAGAAAGTAAAAGTAAATATGTTTTTACTATTTTTGTCATATTTATAACTTTTCAAGATCAAATTAGGTTTTGAAGCTTATTTTTCCATTATTTTTTTATATTTTGTCGAAAAATGGGTTTTACGCTTGCTTTCTTGTGCAGCAATAGGTTTTCACATGACTACGACGACGATACGAGTTGTATTTTATACTTTTTCGAACTCGGTATAAACACGAAAAAGTCACCACTGGAGTCATCTTTCAGCTCTTTTCTCACTCTCTAAACATGAAAAGATTGTCGAGTCTCTTGTTGTTTTGATCTCGTTAAATTGGTTGCGAAACAACATCTACCCAGTATATGTTTACCCCTTTTTCGGGCTGGGATAGATTACTTACGAAAAAGGAATACCCTAGCTTATCGCGACTAGGAGGTTTTCTCAGATACAGTTTTCTACCTTTTTGAATCTGAGGAACTATCTACGAAAAGGGACTGTTGGAGTTTAATTTTCCGCTATATTTTCAAACTCTCTAAACATGAAAAGATGTTGATTTCTTCCTTTGTCGGACTCATTAAAACCTGATGACATCGGACCCCGTTGCAATGATGTTACTCGAGTTTCTCCTTCCTAGGGCTCGTTAAATGTACTAGGTTGGATTTGTCCAAAGGAAAAACTTATATCACAAGCATATTCTATCCCCTTCAAGCTTGTTTTAAAAAATAATTGGGATACTCGCCAAAAATTGTGGGGAAAATGAAACCAGTATCATTGTCGTCTCGGCAGTATGTCGCTCTTGAGCATGGCATTTTTCTGCATTCGTTTCGGGTTGGGGACATCTCATCTCGTTTTCTGCTTGCCTCCATGGGTTTGGGTTATCCTTTTTGACCTCTCATCTGCCCTTTTCCTTGTCATCATGATCTCAGATCTTTTGATTTCAAATACTGCCAAATCCAGTGTCGTGCCACCGATATGTTCAAGAGAAGTTGACCTCTGCAGTTTTCAACCCTCCTCTGATTCTCTACTGATCCTGATTCACAACATTAAGTTCCTCTGTCTTGTGTCGATGATGTGGGAAACACTATGGCCCACCTTCGATCAAGGTAACTTCCTGTCGAATTCAACTCATTATCTAGGAAAGTTGATCTAGAGACTCCCTCCTGGTACCTTGGAGCCTGCATGCCTCAATGGCAGGTTCTTCGCATTCGACGCAAGGTTTTCATCATTGGCCTTCAATCAAATTATTCTGTGGGTGTTCGACGTCTACTCACTATTCACATTCCATGGATTGTACCTCTAGTACCTTGAGGGCCATCGTCATTATTGGTGGATCCTCTCGCGTCTGTTAGCGACTTTCATCATTGGCTGGTAATCAGATGATGTTCTTGCATGTTCGACGCCAGCTCACATATTCACATGCTTGAACTTGTACGCTGTTCGGGTCGAGATGGAGCACAAGACCCTGGGTTTTGTCTGATGGAATCTAGGCTGCAGATTTTTGTGGATTATCATGATTGGTTACATGACTCATTGATTGGATGGTTGCGACCATACCTGAGTCCGCTTATTGATCCTTTTTGGATGGCTATGTCCATACCTTGGATCCTTATTATTGTATACTCTATTATGGATGGTTGCGCCCATACCACGTATCATGTATTTGAAATATCAGTTGTATTTGGCTATGCAGGTTTTCAATGGCAGTGTTTTCAGTTGGGCACGTTCTCATAAAGAATTTCACCCCTCTCTCTCTCTCTGGCCTCATGCTTTAGGGGTCATCTGTTACACGGTAATTTGTCACCGTCCCTGCAATCCCCCATCCCGCACATTGGAGGGCCTCTTTAGTGATGTGTGAGCAGTGACATAACCTGAAACCACTTTCATGGCACCCCCGTTTACAAGGACAATCATTCCTCTGAAGAAAGCTTCCTTTGAAAAACTCTGAAAACTGATCTTTTGGCCTTGGTGCGACTAGCCAGTTTAGCCCTCGCACCAATGGGGAAAATCCACCAAAGAGGGCACGCCAACTGGCACTCTGTCCCAGTGTATTGCTCACACCAAGCTTAATAAGGATTGTTTTTTAAAAATAAATGGCAGATGTTTGATTTCAAAAAACTTTTGAACAAGTCTCTAAAATGAGTTGGGAGGTTTGGCTCTAGATCTCCATGTATGGGAGGTGTTTTTCCACCTATCATGGAAGCTTCTTTGAGGATAGGGCCAATCCCACAATTTTTGGGATCCAAAATCCCTTCCACCATCTATATAAGCTTTCCATTTTACCTTAGCAAGCCAGTCTTAGTAGTCGTGATAGCACTAGAGAAGAGCTAAAATTATAGCAAGGAGACTATCGCTGGACAGCCTTTGAGAGCCAAGCCGAAGAGAGACAGCTTTGTCCCATTTTCGATGAGCTTCATTGAGACGTGGTCCGCTGTCGACCCCGCCGAAGGAAGATCCAGCGTCAGAGCTTTCGGTTGTATCTTTCCTTTGTTATTATTAATTATAAGCGACTTTGATTATGGTTTCATTCATGTGTCTTTGTTTTGATGCGATGAATTACATCCTCTCCGACTGATGTATGGTTACAAGATTTAGATTCTATGCTATGTATCGTTGTGTTTCTTCGCATGTGTGCAGGTGTTCGGACGTGTTAAGCGGAAGGATCGTGATATGCCAAAGCGGAGGATAGGAAGTGTCATCCTTTCTTCAACAACCATTGCGTAGGACTTGAAGTAGGCAGCTCGTTATGTTTTGTCATTTTTGTAACTAGAGACATGTGTCACTGCGTGTCTGATTTTTGCTAGACCCGATCTAGGCTAGTAGGGATCGCCTCTGTCTGTAGAGGGGATTTACCTCTCCAACACCTGTCTTCGCTATGCTAGACTTCACAAAAACATCTATTGTGGAATGTGATGCCTCAAGAAATGGATTTGGTGTTGTTTTAATGCAAGAAGGAAGACCCATTACTTTTGAAAGTCGTCCAATCAAAGGAAAGTATTTATAGAAAGCTATTTATGAGAAGGAAATTTTGGCAATAATACATGCTCTAAAGAAATGGCAACCTTACCTAATGGGAAGGCAGTTCAAGTTAAAAACTGATCATGATAGTCTTAAACACTTTATGGAAAAAAATATTATGTTCAGAAGAGAAACAAAAATGGGTCACAAAGATGTTGGGTTATGACTTTCAAGTCATCTACAAAAAAGGTAAGCTAAATTTTGTTGCAGATGCACTCTCAATAAAGGATGAGGAGGTGGAAGCATTGATTTTTTCCATTTCTATTATCCAACGAGATTGGATAACCGAAACAAGGGAGTTATGGAAGAATGACGAAGAAGTATGGACAGTCATTCAATATTTGTAGCAAGATCCCATTTCACCTGATATATTTAGTTGGAAAAATGATTCCTTATGGTACACAAATCACTTATACCTTTGTAAGAATTCCAAACTAAAACAAAATATTCTTTTGGAATTGCAAACCTCTCCCATAGGAGGACACTCAGGATTTTTAAAAACTTACCATAGGGCGAAGAAATATTCTTTTTGGGATGGCCTTAAATTTGATATTCAAAATTTTGTGGTAGAATGTTTGGTTTTCTAGCAAAATAAAGTTCAGATGATTAAGACCCTGGGCTTGCTACAACCTTCACCGATTCCATGTCAACATTGGGAGGAGGTTCCAATGGATTTTATCATAGGTTTACCTAAGTACAAAGGAAAGAGTGTCATCATGCTAGTAGTTGATAGGCTTACGAAGTATTCAGACTTTTGTGAATTATCTAATCCATTTAAAGCAAGTACATTTGATACTGCATTTACAAAAATAATTCAAAATATACATGGAAACCCAAACATTATTTTAAGCGACAGAGATCCCATTTTCACTGGAATTTTTGGATAGAATTATTTTCTTGTTTGGGTACACAGCTAGCCCATAGCTCATCTTATCACCTTAAATCTGATGGGAAATATGAGATAGTGAATTTTTTTTTGAAAGGATATCTTTTTTTTTGTATCTGATAAACAAACATAATCGATCAAGTGGTTAAATCTTGTTGAATGGTGGTATACAACTTCCTTCCATACTGCAACAAAAATGACCCCATTTATGGAACTTTATAGATATCATGCACCGTTCATCAGTTCATGTTTAAGAGAAAATTCTAAGGTTCAAGCAATGGAATATCACATCAAGCATCAACAAAAATTTCTCCAACTTGTAAAGGATAATTTAAATTTGGCACAAAATTGAAACAAACAATAGGTAGATCAACATTGCGGCGAGAGAATTTTTGATGTAGGAGACTGGGTATTTTTACAGCTACAACCATACAAACATATCTCCCTCATGTAAGCTAAGAAGGTTAATAAAATATCGCCAAAGTACTATGGTCCTTACAAGTTGTTGCAAAAGATTGGTACTATGGCATACAAATTGAAGCTTCCTACTTCTTCTCGAGTGCACCCAGTTTCCATGTTTCATGCTTAAATAAGGTTATAGGTGAAAAAATTCTAGTTCAAACAATATTTCCAGAACTTGATGAGGAAGGAAAAATAATTTTGGAACCTGAAGCAGTCACGGAAACAAGAAATTGAGAGCTACGAAATCGATCAATTTCAAAGTATCTCATCAAGTGGAATAACTTACCCATTGAAGATTGCACATGGGGGGATGATAATTTTATACAGAAGCATCCAGAGCTACTCAAACATTGAGGAAAACAATTTTTTAGGGAGAGGGGCATGTGAGGTCCCTATATTACTAGTGTAATCCCTTATTGTTGTTAGTGTATCCCCTTTATTGTTATTTTTGTAACCCTGTAGTCCTTATATTGTTATTATTGTGCCCCGTAAAACCTCATTATTGTTATTGTTGTTACCTTTAATTGTTATTGCTAGGTCAGCTAGGATTATATTGTGACCCCATGGACTCCTATATATAGAAAGGAAGTTTTTTCATTTGAATCATCCAAGAATTGTTCATTGATGTAATGTAAAGGAGGTTTCCCCCTCGAAGAGACTGATTTCTAAGGTGTTAATCTCTCTTTTATTCTATTTTTTGATTTGTTTTCATAACATATAATATCATGGAAATTTTATGGGAGATATACAATTTAGTAAAGTCTAGAGAATATTTAGGTACATGAATCAAAAGGGCGGCCTTCTCAAATTGTAATCTCTCTAAAGTATATACGCTAAGTGGAATGGAAAACATGAATGATGATTAAGATGATTGGTGAGGGCCATAATAATGATCCATTCCAGTTATCACGAGATAGTCATACTAAAATAGAAATACATGTATTAATACTAAAATTCAATCAAGTTTCCCAAACAAAATGAAATACATCCTTATAACTAAAATCTAGTGCCGTTCCCAAACAAAATGAAATACATCCAATTCATAGTACTAAAATTCAATCGAGCTTCCCAATCAAAATGAAATACATCGAATTCATAATACTAAAATCTATTCCAGTTTCCAAAACAAAATGAACTACATCCAATTCATAATGCTAAAATCCATTCTAATTTCCCAAACAAAATGAAATACATCTAATTCATAATAAATCTAGTCCAGTTTCCAAAACAAAATGAACTACATCCAATTCATAATGCTCAAATCCATTCTAGTTTCCCAAACAAAATGAAATACATCTAATTCATAATAATAAGATCAATTCATAGTACTAAAATTCAATCGAGCTTCCCAATCAAAATGAAATACATCGAATTCATAATAATAAGATCCGATCCAATTAGGTAAAATGACATTAAAAAAAATTATTGTTATATAAAATGAAAGACATCTATTTAATAATACAATTAAAATTCCCGGATGCGGGTGAAATGGTTGGCGATTAAGGCGATGGGACATGGGTGTGGTGAAGTGTGGAGACACCTGCCCACCTATGTCACGGCTGGAAGACTGCATTTAAGTTCCACTATTTTCATATCTATGGCATTAAGTTTTGACACCGTTCAAGATCCGATCTCCACTCCTGTTTGCGATTCCGCATGCTCCAATATGCTTTGGCATTCGGCTCTCATCAATGAGAGATTTATGATGGGTGTTCTTCGATGCCTCAACAGTCGGGTCAATAAAATGGAGTTTCACTCTGGTTTCTCAGAAGAGCTGCAACCGATGAACTGCAGATGCTCTCGAGTCTTCGGTTGCTGGGTTACCCAACCTGCGCACTGTGACGGGTAGGAGAATCCAGCGGAATTGTTGCTTAGACCTTGGTGAAAATATGCACTTCTCTCATTCTGGCCTTTGTCTGTCCTCCTCAGTTTCGTGGAATTCTCCCATTTCTCATTCCTCCATCAATCCTGCTTCTCCGCCTTGTCTTACGCTCTCTGCTGAGACTACGCCCATGCCTTGCCTACGTCAAAGGATGTGTTTCCATAGGGGTAGCACTAGAAGCCAACCCCTGCGTGCTCCCTTTAGCCCCTCAACCGAGTCGTTTTCCCACTCCAGTGATTATTTCGCAGGCCGATATTCTAACACCCGAAATGGAAGGGGTCGAGGTCTAGGTTCTGGCCATCGTATGGGCTCCCCTGCTCCTCATTTCCCTATCGCTATGTCTTCTCCCACGGTGGACACGACACATTTTTCCTTTAATTGCTCCCTGATCTGCCCTCGAGTCACTGCTTCAATCACCGTGGTTTTCCCTGAAGAGGCTCAGGTGGAGGATCAGAGCACCCATCCTGTGGGTCTGAACACAAAGAAAGGCCAGCTTTCGGGCCTTCAGGCAGGGCACGGTGGCATGAGCGAGCAGGACAAGGAGGCTTAAGGTTAGTAGCGCTCGTGATGTGGAGATGGCGCATGAAGATCCTGGACCTTCCATGTTTGAAGCTGCCCCCACCATGGGCCTGTTAAAGAAGGATGGTGATATCTCTGCATTATGGTGCCAACTTGTCGAAGAACCACTGGATGAGTAATTGCTTCTCTCTGGTTTGGATTTCATGCCTCGCGGCCCACTCAACTGATCATGTTTTTGTTTATATTACTGTGCTGGACTTCAGTTTTATTTTTGAATTTTGTAAACAATGTAATCATCAAAGATATCAAACGATGCTACCCTGCGCGGGCAATGCAAAAATCTGGAAAACGCTCATGGCTGGTTTCCCTTTATGAGGGCAGTCCTCTTTTCTGATTTTTTGTCAAATTTTCCATAAGTCTGGGCAATGTTTTGACTTTGGTCATGCTGTAATTTTATTTCCTCTGTTAATAGATTAACCTTACTTAGAAAAAAATAAAATAATACAATTAAAATAAATTTTATTGTCTGAATTTTAACAATAAATTTTATTTTGTTAGATCTAAGACTTTTTTGATCCATAATGTAGATAGAAGTATTTGGGATTAATCACATAATTAAGATTTAGTTTAAAATTTTAAAATTCTATTACATTATTATATTTAATATTATTTGTTATTAACACACTAAAAATCCAACAAAATTTATGTGAAAATGATATTAAAAAAAATAAAAAAAATTAGTTAGACATCCATTTCATAACACTGAAATGTCATCCCAAATGTAGAGGTACTTTTGTGAATTTCGTATGAAGAAATGAGTGGCATAACACCACCTTCACTGTTGAACCAAATAGCTAGCGAGGGATATAAAACTGGTGCATCGCAATAACATTTGGCATATGCAGCGATTGTTATTATTATTTCATTTGAGGGAGCAATGAAAATCACGATCGACTCATTTGGTTTTGCTTTACCTCTAAGCTCACTACTCGCAATGGTTGGCGCGCAGACACTGATGGAAGTCACAGTTTCCTGCAGGA
>JAXQQM020070688.1:0-11269 GCA_034641835.2 Pinus albicaulis
CGTACCACATAGGCTGGAGTTTACCGGCTCCAAGCTTATCATGTGCCTGATCATACAAGAGAACGAGGTCTCCTTCAATGAAAGAACGAGGAGAAACAGTTTGATCAAAATGAGTTTTGACCCTCTTCTTTTGTGCTTCGATGATCAAAGCAGCTAGTCGACGGGTTTCATCCAATCGTTCGAGGTACAGAAGACGTTCTTCCTCAGGGGAGGTATCCGGTAAGAGCTCTACATCTAATTTAAGCGAAGGAATTTCACATTCAACCGGCAGAGTAGCTTCCAGGCCGTACACCAATTGGAAAGGTGTGAACCCGGTTGCACTCTTAGCAGATGTTCGGTATGCCCAGAGAGCTGAGAACAGTTGGAGATGCCAACTGGATTTATGAATCCCAACCGTTCGCTGAAGCATGGTGACCAAAACCTTGTTCACCGCTTCAACCTGACCATTCGCTTGAGGGTAGTATGGTGTTGAGCTGTCATGATGCAAGCCCAACGCTGAAGTCAGCTCCGTCATCATGTAATCACGGAAATGAGTACCATGATCAGTGACGATGGCTTGAGGAACCCCGAATCGTGCAATAACATGGTTGAATATAAATGAAGCAGCCGTTCTTCCGTCAGCAGCTAGTGTAGGCATCGCCTCGGCCCACTTAGTGAAGTAGTCGACGGCGACAATGATATACGCATGCCCCCCGGCTGAGTGAGGGTTACACGTCATAAAATCGACGCCCCATTTCGCAAAAGGGCCGACGGTAATAATGGGATGCAAAGGCAATGGCGGCGCGCGCATCTTGCGCTGAAAAATCTGGCATGGATGGCATTTACGGACTGCAGTGATACAATCCTTGAATATGGAAGGCCATAAATAACCTGCCCGCAGAATCTTCTGGGCAGTAGCATACCCGGACATGTGTCCGCCACAGGCGCCACTGTGGCAGTCATTCAAGACTTTCTCAGCCTCTTCCAAGGTAAGGCATCGTCGGAGCACCGAATCTACTCCAATACGATACAAGGTATCTCCTACGATACGGTAGGGTTGGGACTGGTGCCGAATCCGACGGCGGGCAGTTTTATCCAACTCAGACCGAAATGTCGCGGTCTGAAGATACACTATGATGTCACCGTACCAAGGATTACGAGTATCAATAAGAAACAGCGTTTCGTCCGGTATATGATCTTCTGAGTGTGAAGGAACAGAGTCTGTAGGGAGAGAACATATCAAATCCGCGAAGACCAGTGATTTAGTTGACTTGGCAGTGGTGAACTCCAAGTCAAACTCCTGCAGGATCACGATCCATTTGGAGTACTTTCCCCCTAGTAATTGTCTAGAAAGAATATATGTCATAGGGTTGCAGTCTGAAACCACTGTTATCGTACGCAAAAGGATGTAATGGCGAAAGCGTTGTACGGCATGTACTGCTGCTAAGGCCAACTTCTCGACATGTGCATAACGCGTTTTCGGGTCGAGAAGGTTCCGAGATAGGTAATAAACGACATGTTCGTCACCGTTCTCGTCATCCTGCACCAAGACCATGGCGATGGTGCTTAATGCGGCGGCTAGATACAAAGTAAAGTCGCGGTGGTAGTCCGGAGGACGAAGCAACGAAGCATTGACTAGCAATGTCTTCAGCTTCTCAAAGGATTCTTGAGCAATTTCGTCCCAGTGAAAGGGAACATTCTGCTTTAACAAACGAGTGAATCCTTTGGCCACCTCGGCATAATTCGGGATAAAGCGCCTAAGAAAATTCGCTTTCCCTTGTAGACTCTGCAACTGATACAGGGAGGAGGGTGATGGGAGGTTTATGATAGCCTCAACCTTTAGAGGGTCAAGGCGAATTCCGTCTTTCGAGACTATAAAGCCTAAAAGACGGCCAGAATCGACGCAGAAGACGCACTTATGAGGGTTGAGCCTGATATTGTAGCGTCTGCAACGAAGGAATATCTGGCAGAGATGCTCAGGATGGTCCTCTCGCTTACCCGAATGGGCTGGCAAGTCGTCCAGATAAGGCTGGACGATATGGCGAATATCATGAAAAGCGTAGGACATCGCACGCTGAAACGTGGCCCCAGCGTTTTTTAAGCCGAACGGGAGTTTTTTGTACACGAAAGTGCCCCGCGGACAGATGAATGTGGTCTTATGTTGATCTTCAGGTGCAATATTGATTTGGTTGTAACCTGAGAAACCGTCCATTAAGGAATAGATCTCACTCCCGGCACATTCGTCGATGATTTGGTCGATAAACGGAGTGGGATAATTATCCTTAGGACAGGCGCGATTGATATCGCGATAATCCACACAGACTCGAATTGTACCCTGCTTTTTATCAACAGGGACGATATTGGACACCCATTATGTAAGGGGGATAGGATAAATAAAACCCGCGTTCAGAAGTTTTTCAACTTCTGCCTTGATGGCGGCGGCTTTCCGAGGATGCATGGGACGTAAGCGTTGGCGCACGGGTTTCGCACCTGGGTAGGTTGGAATCTCGTGCATGACAATACTCGGATCAATTCCCGGCATTTCCTCGTAAGACCATGCAAAAACATCTCTGAATTCTTTGAAAAGCTCAGTATAGACTTGAATCTCCTCGGGAGAACAAGTCACACCCACATGAATGTTCTCAACAATCCCCGGTTTAACGGAGATGTCGATTGGAACCGTTTGAGTAATGTTACTCAGATTACCCTCCAAAAAGACCTCGTGCATTAAGATCGGTGTTTGAAGAGGAGGGGAAGGAACCTGAGTAGCATATCGCTCCAGACAATCAGTCATTGCCCCCAAGCTGGGCATAAACGAGGAGCGATGATGGCCATCGCCCCAGGGAAGCTCCTCAAGAGACATAGTTTCAATGATAGCCTCATCTGAATGAAAAGTCTCTCTAAGAGGATCAGGTGAATCAGCCTGACCAAGCCAGGGGGATTGTGAGTAGACGTCAAGAGCCATGCTCATCGGAGCATGCTGAGGAGGTGGAGGGTCCGATGCGTCAACAATCTCACAGTAGCTAATCTCTACTGGCGTTAAAGGCATGGATTCTCCAAACTCATATACCTGCTCAGGTGTAGGAATAAGCCAGGGGTCATCAGTCCTGGACAACATGTTGACTTGAGCGATATTCGGTGGCGGTGCGGGGAATATACCCATGAGAACTGGGTCTTTGAAAAGACCAGGTCCTATGCTGTCTGGGGGATTCGGAATTTGATCCACGTATGGCACGTTGTTCTCAGAGCTAGAGGTGAAAAATGACAACTGATCTACCGTGACAATCTTGCCCTCATGGGGGAACTTAATGAATCGAAAGACAGTAGACGGCACGCAGAGCATGGCATGGGTCCAGCTGTGGCCAAGAAGTATATTGTAGTTGAGTTTCGCGTCAACCACTTCCACTTCCACGTTGACAGTTTTTCCCTGTAATGTGATCGCAAGACTCTCGAGAACTCCCAGGGGTTTAGACTCCCGACCATCAAATGCCTCAAGGGCATTGGGAGATGACAACAAGGCTGGAGAGCCGATGGCCTTCCAGCAAGCGGAGGACATAACGCAGGTAGATGCACCCTCATCTACGACGGCCCTATGAATGTTCAGACCGTTAATCCCGACTTGAATGACCAAAGCGATTTGATGCGGAAGCCGGGGAGTAAAATTTTCCAGATCGAAAGTGAGAAGACTCGAGTCGGCGGGATCGATACCACCGATTGCAGACAGTAAAGCCTTCCGTTGTGAAGGACAACTTTGAAGAACCTCAAGTGCAGACATGGCACATGGCGCCTGTGCCAAATCCTCAACGATACTGTAATGTTGAGCGGCACGAGCATTTGGATTGTAAGAGGATCTTCGAAGAACACCCTTGGGAGGTGGTTTCACAACGGGTTCGGGAGTCGGCTTCTCGATTTCCAATGGACCGGAGGCAGGTGGGGGAGGTGGCCCATCCGCAACTGCCTTCCCGGGTGCCTGCCGCGATTCATTGTAATCCTTCGACCGTGTAGCGATAGTGATAGGTGCATTAGTCTTCATCATGAAAACTTGAGACCCAAACGGTGCAGATGGTGACGCCTGTTCGACCATCTGGGTCTGCTGAGATGGAAATGGCTCTTTTAAAACAGCCGGAGTTCCTTTTGAGCCTTTAAGAAGTTGACTAATTTCGGATCGTCGTGGACAATCCTTAGTGTAATGGTCACCTTCACAGATGAGGCAAGGGAATTTCGGCTTACGTTGGGAGCCATCCTCAGTTCGAGATTTAGATTCCGGTTTTAGGGCATCAGATTTTGATTTGCCTTTGCCCTTCTTCTTCCCCTTGGAGGATTTGTCCGCAGGATTAGCCTGGACGGCATTCACCTCCGCGGTTTTACCAGAATCAGATGAGGGGGGATTAGCAGAGGTATTGTTGGAAGAATTAGCCTTCTGCTTCCCATTCGAAGACTTCTTCGAATTTTGAGAAACGGAACCAATGACACCATCCACCGTAGGGGTAGGCGGGGCCTTTGTGGCTCCGGGCCATGGAGCATCAGGCAAGATATCATAAAGCGTGCTATATTTTGAATAAACAAGATCCAGGTACTGGGCACGCGCGATAGCTTGTTCCTCCGTCACACATGCTCCCATCGCGATATCCTGAGCGATTTTATTGACAAAGGAGGTGGTGAACCAGTGAGTCAAAATCTGATCAGGTATGTGAAACTTGATCAGTCGACGATGGCGCCGCCACTCATGGATGTGATCCGAGATGTGAGTGGCCGAGTCCTGCTTCAGGGAAGACAGGAGGTGCGTCCCGGCCTCATACCGGACCGGTAACTGGAAATGCGTGAGGAAAGCCATAGCTAACGAGTTGAAATCTTGAAAAATACCACGGGATAGCTCTATGTACCACTTAGCAGCAGCTCCTGTTAAAGTACGCTGGAAAAGACGCAGACGAATCGAATCGTCGGTCCAAGAGTTAGACGAGCACCAGAGGTGATACGTCATCACATGCGCCTGGGGGTCTTCTCCAGCTTTGCCCTCAAACTTGGGACAGTCACCTGGTATCTTGGTTGGAACCGAAGGCCAATATGGATTATGTGCAATCGGATCATTGGTCAACTTCGAGACGTCCGGTAGTTCCAAGGTAGCCAGGAACGGCAATGGAGGGTTAACTACCATGCCAGTCCCAGGATAAGGTCTGGTACCTGTGCTCCACGATGGTTGTGAATATCCCTGCCCCCATGGGTTCTGTCCCTGAGGATTCTGACCGTAGGGGGCATAGTTCGTATAACCAGACTAATTTGGCTGCTGGTAACCATAGTGCGGGGCTTGATAACCAGGGTTCGGGCCCTGATTAGGCGTCTGCCCTGTATAAGCAGCGTTTGGATTTGGCTGCTGAGCGTAGGTAGAACCGGGTGGAGGAGGATGATACTAAGAGCCTCTAGAGTGGTTATAGTTCGGTTGAGACTGACCATGAGAATAATAACCACTCTGAGGATGAGTAGGCTGCTGATAAGTGGAACCCTGCGAAGCCTGGTACGTAGGGCGCAGCTGTTGATTTGGCTGCGGCATTGAATGAACAGGCTGCTGAGCAGAGTGAACTGAATGAGAGGGCTGCCCTGAATGAGCAGGTTGACCGGTGAGGGGGGATGGCACGAATGACCGAGCTGGCCGGGTGACCGGAGTGGTGTTGGTTGTGCGGTGACACAGTTGTAAGTACGAGCCCAGGTTGTCTTGGGAATGGGTCGGGTGGCACAGGCGGTTTTCTCGGGGGGCTGTACCGGATGAGCCGGTTGCCCTGGTGGAGGAACAGGACCAGGTGCTTGCTGGAAACCAGTTTGACCTGAAGCAGAACCATAGGGTGGTCCTGGCTGATATGCAACGTTAGAAACAACAGGATACTGCGGTTGCATTGGTAAAGACGGCTGGATTTGCCCCCAGGACCATAGGCCTGTCCCGGTTGATACCCTAGCTGAGGTTGAGCAGGTTGACCAGCAGGGCTATAATATGGTCCTTGCGGATTGTATAATGGCCCTTGCTGGCCCGCAGGGTAGCCTTGGTTGGGCTGTCCCTGTGGGTCATACAAATAGCCAGGTTGGCCCGCAGGTTGGCCCTGAAAGGGTTGTCCCTGTGGGTTGTAAGCCTGGTTGTATGGTAAACCTTGAGCATATAAATAAGCCTTAGGAGAAGGAAGGCGCAAAACCTCCCCATGCTCGTCGAACTGACCTGGGAACATATACACGGGAGTGCCATCCTGTGCATAGTGCGAAAAGAAAGATCGATAAGGATCTTGGGGAACATCCCGACTCGGCGTTGAGTTGCTTTGTAAAACAGCGAAGTACTCCTCGAGGAAGATATTCTCCGGTATAGCGGTAGCTGGGTAAATGTCTTTTCGGGGAGTTGGCCGACCCAGTAGCGAGATGGGGACAACGGCGAGAAGAGGTGGCCACACAAGCAGGTGGGCGAGGAAACCGAAACAGTGAGCGGGCGTCGAAGGGGACTCGGGGGTGGTGGCGGTGGTCTCGGCAGGAGATGATGTCCCCCATAGAGGGCACGCTGAAATGATCGACCCGGAAGATGCAGCCATCTGTTGGCAAGAAGGGCCCCGGGCCGGCCGATGTGGTGGCAGGCTGAACATCCATCCTCAAACAATCTACGCGGGAAGAGCTGATATTCTTCACCAGACGTCGGGATTTCCTCACCAGAATCACTCATGTCTGATCCTGCTGTTAAATCTCGCAAGAGATGGCGGGGACTAGGAGGAAAAACAGCAGCAACAAAAGGCGAACCCGAGGTAAGAGAAAGGAAATCAGCTCCTAATCTCAATTCAGACACAGGGTCCGAAAAGGGCCAATTGAACTCAATTGGTCCTCCAAAGGGTTGCTCAGCGGAAAACGGTCCCAGGTCGGGAAACTCGGAAACAACAGGCTGCTGTGGTTCAACAGAAGGCTCAGAAGCTTCTGAAGAATCGTCCGTGTAGGGACTACCAGTAGACGAAACCGATGGTTCTGCCACCGTGGCAAAAGACTAAAAGAAAAGGGCACACACACACACGGGCTGAAAATGAGTTAAGACACACACTCAAACGGTTAACAAGCAACGTCTAAATAGGTGTGAAATCGTGGGCGATTAATTTTACCACATTGGAAAGTAATAAATTCTACCGTTTCATGTTTCAAGAGTCGAGAAACGATAAAAAGATGACTCTATCTCTTTCAGAGTTGACACAAGCGTGAAAGGACAAGCGCTTGATGGTCTTTTCAAGTTTAGGGAGTCAGAAAAGACCAAATGACTGCTCAGGAAAAACTAGGCACAAAGGGTGTACCAAATATCCGTGAACTGCAATATACACCTTGGTTTTAAAAATGAAACAGAAATCGACCAAGGACTTTCCGTACGTGCAGGTAGTCTCCCCGAATGCTGTGTTCGGTGTATCACGGGTATAGGGCGGCAGACTCGGCTTCCTTTGGATAAAGGATTGAAAACCTAGAGGGGTCTCCCTTTATATACGCGACGGTACGGGGAGCGCAAGTCCGTACTAGCGCTGTCTAAAGCCAACAGGCGAACGACAGCTGCTAGGTTTAACGACGCCGGAACACGTCTCTAGCCTAGACTTTCTAAATGTGTTTCGTTAAGTTCCAATGCTGCCTTAGGTTAATTGAATAAATTTTACAGTTGATCTTCAATTAAGTTTCAATTTCCAGGCCCTATCGTATGTAGTGTCTACTAAATGCAAAGCTATATGCCACAATGCAACATTTCGTTCGATGAAAACTAATTAGAGAAGAGTTGAGAGCTTTTATACAAACGAAATGAACGGAAACCAAACAATGAGCTCTATAATGCAACTAATGCAATTGACAACTTTTCCCTCAAAACACTAATCACTAGCGATATGGAACAGATTACAATTTGCACTAATTAACAAAAGCAAAAGAGATTTTTGATTTTCAATGTTTAATGGCTAATATGCATTAATCAAACTTGAAAATGAATGGAGCAACTTGAGAAACGATATCCAAGAGAGCGAAACAAACACATTCCACTCAACAACACAAACAATCAGATCCCCAAATCGACCAAAGTCTCTCAAAGCGAGAAAAAGACTCAAAAGCTTCCAATGGACCGTGTGATCCAAGTCCAAAGCAAGACCAAACGAGTTTCGAATGAAGAAATGAACAATCACCCAAAAATCGCAATAAAACAATGAACAACTACTTAGAGAATGCGGAGAATCAATCAGATAGTTGACAGGACAATCCAAACACCAAAACTCCCAAGGAGGGCTCGATGCACTAAGCCACTAGATGACCTAGGGCTTGAAAAGTGAAATCGGTAGATAAAAGCAAACAACCCAAGGACGGAGGTGAATTCCCAGCCAAACAAAACTCCAACACACTCAGGTGGTCGGAAAATCAAGAAGAAAAACACTGGTCAACTTCAGAGAGCTCAGGAATGAGAAATCTCAAAAACTTACAGGGGTGGCGCGACTGTAAGAGTGAAAATGGCGCCAGAAGGCGAGTGGCGCGGGTTGTACAAAGGCAACATGCGCCAAGTGGCGCGACTGTCGGGTTAAAAACCGCGCCAGTCGAGTTTCTCAGCAAAAATTAAAAATAAGCTACTCCAGAAACAGACCAATGCAAGCTAAGCAATCCAAGAAGCAAAAACACACAAAAAATCCAACCCAGAAGGTTCATCAAGCAAGGAAAAGCAAGATACAAACGGCAAGGCAAGACAAAGACTCCGAATTTTTCAGTCCGTAAACCAAACCGGAGATTGACTGAAGTAGCGTTGATCTACTCTGCTAATGCAAGGAAGAAGCGTTTCGAAGGCTATCTGGCTGTACTTCAGGCTCCGTCTATAGTTTACAAATCAAACAACAAGCTGGGTCCCCAGCGGAGTCGCCAATTTGTTGAGGAGGTAAATCCCCTCTGCGGACAGAGGCGATCCCTACTAGCCCAGCAGGGGTCTAGCAACAAACAAACAATGTCATGACGCAGGTTCCTAATTACGAATGAAAAGGCTAGAGATAGAAGCCTACCTGGATTCCAACGCTAGGATCTGAAGAAGAAGCGTCCCCGTTCCTCAGCCTTGGCAGATCACAATCCCTCCACGATCTCCGCGGATGAACACCTGCACATGGAAGAAACGAACAGATACAAGCATAGAAACCAGCATACGTAACTAAACATCAGTCAGAAAGGACATTACTCGCATTAGCATGATGGAAAACGGAGTGGAACCATAATCATAATCATCTATTAAATAACCAGCGAAGAGATATTACAACCAAGTTCTGACGTCGCGGTCTCCTTCGGACGGGTTTCCAGTCGTCCACGTCTCGCAAAGCTTGCCAAGGAAAGGGAAAACCTCTCCAGAGTCTCGTGAAAATGGTCTCCTTACTTGAGTCAGCCTTAAGGGAAAGAGAGGGTGCTTTACAACACAAAGGCTCTTGGGAATATGGAGATTCAGAGCTTAGGCACTTCAAGACTAGCTTGCCATTGATTTGAGCAAGCTTTTATAGATGGAGAAGGAGGAGTTGGGATCCCTATTATTATGGGATTGGCCCTATCAACAAGGAAGGTTCTATGAGAGGTGGCAAAACTACTTCCCTCCATAGAACTCCCGCAGCCAAACCTCCCAACTCAAGATAGGCAATGGTTGTGAGTTTGTTGGAACTCAACTTCCGCCATCCATATTTAAAAAATAACTCCCAAAATGGGTGGCGCGACTACGGCTCTATTACAGAGCGCCAGGTGGCGCGACCTCTTTGCATTAATTTCCCCATTGGCGCGAGTACTGAACTGCTTGCCCGCGCCAATGCCAAAAGGGATGTTTTTCATGACTTTTGCAAGGAGATGTCTCAAGGGCAAATGAAGCTCATGTTCAGAGGGATGCATTGATGATGATTTCAAGGCATGACAATGTCCACAGGTCACAGAATGGGTCCTCCATTGTGCGAGATGGGGAATGGTAAGGACGGTGACAAATTACTGTGTAACGGCGGTAATGATAACTCTTTCCTTTAGCAACTGATGTAATTGAAATCAAATGAAAACAAGATAACCACTCTGAGAACGAAGGTAGAAATAACCAAATGTCCTTTACATTTGATAATCTCGTACTAAAACAATTAAAATGGAAATGGAAATTGAACTAAATCACTAATGTTGCTAATGAAAGTAAACTAGGCAAGTTCTCAAAGCAAAACCACTCTTTGCAAGAATGAAATATACTGTAAACTAATTAACTGAAATGAACAGAAAATCTAGAATTAAACAGCAATAGAAATGAACAGCAAACTCTAACTAATGGAATTGAACAACACTTCTATCTAATGGGATTAAACAACAAAACTCTATTAAACAGCAAGTCCTATTGAACAGCAAACTGAATGGAACATCAAGTGGAATGGAAGAGAAACTGTTGAACAGTGTAGCATAACAAGGTAAGTTATACATAAATTAAGCTTCTTGTTAAATTTGAAAGGAACAGCAACGCAATTCACCAATGTAACATACCAATATTATTAAGCAATTAAGCAGTAAACTATTAAACTTGGAAGCTGTATGAAAGCAAACGCAAACTGTCACACAATGATAATTGAAAGATAATAATACAAACAACAGATGGATCCACCAAGGTCGGGCCCTTAGCCACGAGTGAAACACCGCTGGGCTATTCCAGAGTCAAGAAATGGAACGGAAACTAGATCATGTATTAATCAAGAACAATAGCGTTTACAACAGTCACTCTCTAATCACAAGATTCAATGAGAAATTACAAAGTTACAAAAGGAGTTTCAAAAATAATCGTTAGTTTTCCCTGATTTCTACAGGCATTTCCTTTTATAACAATTTGGCAGAAAATACAAGAAATAACGATAGACTTTGAACAACGATCCCTCAGGATCGAAACATACTGAGGGATTCGCTCCCTTTTCTTATTTTAGCTAACGCTTGGTCTTCTTAGGCTGTAGCCGTGCTATTCCCTACCTTACTTTAGCTGTGTGCTCTAATTTCATCCTTCTTATATAGATACGGCCCTTTGCTGGAGGAACAGCAGTTACTCCTGCTTTAGCTTTGCCTTTCAAATGGTGGTTTCCCCCTTCATTTGTTTCCTGTTGAGAATAAAAGTCAATCTTTAGCCAATTTTCACAATAAACAATAATATTTGCAATTCCATCATAATCCTTCAATATATCATCTTTCTAGAATAAAAAGAGTTATGTTCAAAGGAAAAAGATAAATAAATGCATGGTGAATTCATACCTTTTCCAATGCTCAACATTGGTATTTGATTTTACCCAACACT